>VWZL01001791.1:662514-683114 GCA_013396915.1 Stercorarius parasiticus
CCTTCTTTAAACCAAAAGCATCCTGTATTAGATCACTCTGGAATCCTAATCCCCGAAACATTTCCGTTTTAGTCACTTCATCAGGCAACAATAAAGCAGAATTTGAAACACCGCTCATGCTAACATGGCAGGGGCACCTCGGGGTGCAGCAGGCTCCCGCTGCTCTTTGTGGCCAGTCGCTCCTTAGCTCTGGGCTCGCGTTTCGGATCCCACCTTGCTCTGCCCGAGGTGCAAGCAGGCAGGAGAATCTCCATGCCTTCCATACTAGAGGGGAGGATATTCCTTATTTATGCATAGATGATATATTAATATATATAATGTAGCCCGAGGTGTGGGGCTTTCTGGAAGAGGGCACACCAGTGAGCAGATTCTTCTTCCTCTTTAGCCCCTCTCTTCCCCTCCTCTGCTTCGAGATGAAGGGTTTTCTGTTTCTGCTCTTCATAGCTGTCTGAAATGGTGCCGCTGAGAAGTCTTTCCCCTGGAGTCTGATGAGTTAATTGAAGGTGATAGCTATAAAGCCGCTGTCAGCGGCTTCCTCGACTTCGGTGGTGAGAGTAGACAGCACGAGAATTAAAGCACACAAGCAAGGGCATTTAGTTGAGAGAGAGCTGATGGTGTGTGAGCTTACATTTCAACGAAGGAGGAGAGGAATGTAATCTTGGTCTGGGGTGTGAGGGATGGATGGCTTGTCTGAAGACCAGGCTCTGTGCCTTTCAGGAGGGAATTTTCTTCCTTTTCAAAAGATCTGCCTGTCTGTGATCCCTGTCTCCAGTTGTATGCCAATATCTGGCTAATACATCTAGGAGCAGTCAGTGGGGCCCAGAGCGAGATGGGCAGTATTGCTCACAGGCTGTGAGGGGAAATGATTGTCGTGCTGTGGGGTTTTTTGCCTTTCATGGTGCAGGGTGAGCGGAAATATTTTATATGTAGTGGGACACTGACTTGGTTGTCAGAAGCAGGGGTTGAACCTTTGGCTTAAAAAGAAGTCCCAAAACCCAAGCTGCAGTACATGCCCTGAAGGCCATGTGCTCTTTTAATGTTACCTCCCTCGAGTAGTTTTAAAGTCCTCTTGGTCCTATCACAAGAGGGGGACAGAGAGCTACTCTGTTAACGTGGGTTACTTCTGCAGTTGAGGGGAGAAGCCAGGGGGAAGTTTTAAGGAATGAACACATCTGCTTCAAAATAGTCTAAGCCAATTTCTTTTGATGGTCAACCACTACCAGTTGAGTTTGATGTGCTGGGTGTTACTCTCCAGCTTGCTGAATGGGAGGGCTCTATATAGTTATGTGTCCTTCTCTGGTGGTGGAGTCACTAGGTTGTTTCTCTTCCTGCCGATGGACATCTGAAGGTCATATTTTTATCATGACCCACCCCTCTGGTGTCTGTAGGCAGGAAGATCAGGTCTGAGAGCGATGACTCTTTCCAGTTGCAGCACATCAGGCTAACCCCTCCTCAGAGGGATCGATGACCGGACCTCAGTCTGAGCAGGCTGTGCAGATATTGAGGGACAGTTGTTGTTCCCCACCCTGGGGTCTGAATGTGATCGAAAGCCCTGTTAGGGTCTTGAGGCTTGCTTCCTTCTGAGGTGGGGAGGTAACAGTGTATCCAGTGAGCATAAGCCTGGGATGTGTGGTGTAGTAAAACTGTCACCCCTTCTTACCTGTTAAATGTTCATTACTGTATACGTTCGTTAATAGCTTACTGAGATGAACAGGAGAGATTCATGCCTCCCAGATACTCCTGTAGGCTCTTTTCAGGCTCAGTCTTTCCTGGTTGACTTGCATGTTTTAGGTTTTCCTTCACGTACGGAATAGCTAGAGAATTTCTGATAAAGGAAATCTGTCTGATTTAAGTACTAAATCAGACAGCACTAAATCTGATTTAACTACTACCAAATTATTGTTGTCATTATTATTTATAGCACTGATTCCAGCCAGGGAGACAAACTTGAAATTCTTATGCTTGGGCCTTCTCTGGGTGGGGAGACAGCATGTCTAAAGTGGTGTCATGGCCAGTAATCGAGTGAGCAAGTGTCTGTGTGAGAAGTGGCCATGTCTTGCCGGCTGTTTCTACCCAGCCCTTCATGTCCCGGCTCGGTAAGGCCCTGTGGACTGGGATAGCTGTGCCACAGTGCTGTCCTGCATGGCTTTGCGCAGCTGGGACTAATTGAAACTTGGGAAGCAGTCTTGAGATGTTGCTTACAGATGAATTGAATCCAGGTCTCCTTCTCCTGGCTGCATGGGCTCAGCAGAGCTCATGGCAGGCATCAAAAGCTGGTAGATCTGCTGATTTTCAGTAATGGCCTCTACAGGCATGCTGTAAGGACAAGAAGTTTGCTGAGTTTTCAGGAGCTGGTTTGTGGGTTTCCTACCTGTGCTGCGAGACAAATATGACAGCCTTCGGTGTCTGGGGTGGTGCTTGAAATAAGGTATCATGACCTGCTTTGAGATGGGTAAATAAATGAGTTGCAGAGTGAGTTTCATATTTGGAGGGTGAAGTTTGGCCTCTTGAACATGATACAGAGAAGAGACACTGGTCTTGCCTCTTCCCACCTGTCCCTTCTGGGAAGTTAATGTTTTACAATGTAGGGATAAAGTGACAGTTCCTGGGAGGAAAGCAGCTTTCCACACGAAGCCTATTTCTCATGTCTATCAGAAGAGACTCTAAGAGGTTTTAAAGAGCTTGTTGCAGTATTGCTATTCATAAGTGGCAAAAGGTATAATGTGCAGAAGAAGTTCAGCTGCTTCTCGCTTGGTATAAGCCTCTGCACAGCTCTTTGTGCAGGAGCAGGGGTCTCTTCTGGGGATTAAAATACTTTTGCCTTTGCACTGTTGAACTCATCTCAGTAGTTTCTTCTAATAGCCACTTCTTTCTTCTCCCTTCTCTCTTCTTTCCTGTCTGGAGTCAGGCCTCAAATTAGCACCAGCCAAGGCATAACAAGATTGATCCTGTTCTTTCCCAGTGTTAAAAAGCAAAACTTGCTGAAAGCCATTGCCACGGTCTTACCTAGCTGTTGAAGTAGATGAACTTGTCGTGTAAAAAGTACGTATGTGGGTCTTTACTGGCCAAGAGATTGTCACTTGTGCCCACAAGGACATTTCTCCCTTTTGATGCCAAATGGCCAGCTGAAGTGTTCAAACATTTCCTGAGTCACCTGGGGGCTTTTGGTGAAGAAGCTAGATTTGGCCTTGAGGGACTGTGTGAGCCACTTGGTGCTCAGCATGCCTAGCTCATCTTTGCAGGTGAGGTGAAGGATAGTGGTGAGAAGGACAACCTCCTGCCACTGCCTCCTGAGTGTCCCAGGGAGGTCAGGAATGACACTGGGGTGAAGCTGCTGCTGCTTTGGGGTGCTGGTAGGAGTCAGCCCTCGGGCCCTGCATGCAGCAGGCTCTCCTGTTGGCCACTGTCATTTCATGAACTGGTTGCTCAAAGTGCAGCTTGTTCAGGGTTTATTTTAAAATCTGGCTGGAAACAACTTGCCCAAACTGTAGTGGTGGAGGGGAAACTTTAAATGCCAAATTGCTTTCTGACCTGACAGCTGCTGTCTTGACAATATGACTAGGAAGTAGTGTTCATTTGCAGCTTGTAGAAGACAGCCTTATACAACCTAAATGCTGTAAGAATTGTCAGTAATGCTTTTCTTTTTCAGAAAAAAAAAAATATCAAACTGATGAAATAAATGTGCCTTGTCTTTGTCCAGTGCTGCTCTGCCTCACCAGATTGGCATTTCTGTGGCAATAAATGATATCTCTGGCTGAGAGAACTGCACTATTCAGATTTACGGTGCTGCTGATGCAGTGATAGCACAGACTTCAGGAGCACTTTTTCTGCCCTAGAGAAGTACTTACTAAGTACAGTTATTAATGAACTTAAAGAAATTCCCTGTTAGAAATGTCAGTCTCCCAGAACCCTCTCGCCGCTCTGTGCTGTATGCTGCATATAAAGGTACACAAAAATACACAAGGGTGGTCTTATAACCTAAAAAGCCATGGGTCTTGCAGCCCTGCTGTGTCTGCATCCAACAGCTCTTACTGCTCTGTTATGATTTGAATTTTGCTGTGCTAATCACACCTCTGTTTGAGGTAGGGTTGTTAATGATAGAAAGTAGCCATTAAACGGAGCTCAGGTCCCTCATGGAAACATGCCCACCTCCAAGCCTGCTGGTAGCATGCTCAGATCAGGTGGTAAGAGTGTGACTAGTATCTCTAACAAAATGTAAAAGTCATAATCACAGCTTCCTTTTCCCTTGGATTGAGTGTCCTGTCATCCAGTCAGGGTCTATTTTGAGAAGGTTAGCTAGACTTCCAGAAAGCTATAGTTGTGGTAACTGCTGTGGACCTATACAGAGGTGTGATACCACACCCAGTCTGTAGTTTGCTAAAATTTCTTTCAGTACCATCATAGATTCAGCAGTGAGGTAAATGTGCATTGTTGGTGCATGTACAGCACTGGGTCCCTTTGCTCCTGCTGTGGGTTACACTGTGTAGTACTTGCTGGGCCATAGTGAGGGATGGTCCTTGCCTGGTCTTCACAGTGTGGGTGTGCTGTAGGAAGGGTGGCCCGGGTGCACCTAAGGGTCCTTATTTTGCACTGACCAGTATTGATACAGAAGCAGAATGGTGAAATGTGTAAGGCTGCTTGCTCAGCTGCTCTTTTACAGTCAAACAGGCAGGCAATATAGGTCACCAGCTATCTCTTATCTTTCGGATCAAGCTTTTGTTGTTTAACATAGGTAGCTTATTGCCAGATACTTGCTTTTCAAAACACTGAACTAAAAAATTGCTGTAGGGAACTCTGGAAATATCTGTCTTTGTAGATCAGTTATTTGTCCTTGAGTGTGGGAGCTGCCTCATACTTTCTGTGATCGGGTTTCATCAGGATGTATGCTTGTGGGTTTTTTAACAAGAACATTATTATTCATTGTAACCTCTTGGTGCATGATGAATGAGGCATGTGCTCTTTGCAGTGACTTACCCACCTATTCAGCATCCTATTTAAGGGGAAAAATGATGGTGAAGGCGGGCATGGGTTAAGAAAGACTGCACGTTCTTTGGGGGGCTGTATAACAGATCCCAAGGATCAACTCATGAGAACACAATACTCACCAAACTGGATTGAACTGTTCCTTTTCCTAATCCTCTAGGGAAGGATGAAACAGCTCAAAGGCATCCAGCTACCAGTCCAGTGATGTAAAGCGTGTCTGTCTGGGGAATTTCTTGCTGACTGCTTGAGGCAACCAGTTTAAATTCTTATGCATGTGACTTGGTAGTGACATTTTTGCCATGCATAAGTGCAAAGGCTAGAGAGGATAATGTTGTTTTCCTCCCTGATAGCTTGCAGTGCTTGGTGGTATAGCTTGAGATGTCTGGCATACCACATAGGGCATCTTTAAGTAGAAGCTGCTTGGAAACTTCAGTTTTCTTGTCTGTCTGGTGAGAACTTGTCCCATTAGAAGGAAGCGGGGGCTTTTGTATGAGATGGTGTTGTCTGGCTATGAAATTCAAGTGTAAGTGGATGGTAGCTGTGAGAATGTGGGCTGGTAAGCCTGTTCAGTAAAAGTGTTTGTGAACACTGGGATCACATTTTCAGAAGCTGTGTGTGTTACAGTGGAGACCCAGTGAAGGGTGCCTGCTCTTGCCACCACTGAGGTGACCACCATGAATGGTAGTAATACGCTCCCCACGTGCTCCTGCTGTAGGCACCTTGCTTTTCTCATGTGTGCTGTGTGAGAGGTGCAGTTCTACAGCGTAATGTGTATCATGCATTTTTAACTGGAAGAGGAGCAGGGTTCAGTTGGCCTCCCCAGCCAGATTATGAGCCTGTGTGCTTTCCTGTACCATCTCACCGGGATCTGCTTAAGACTTTGGCCTGGAGTTCTTAAGGTTGGCACGAGCAGCAGTGACAGAAATGGTGGAAAAACTTGCATGGCAGTGCTGGGGAAGGACTGAGAGCTTTTTCCAGCTGCCTGTGGATTATCACTGTTGTGCCTGACACTTAGGCTGTTCTCTGGGGTGCACTTACACTAGTAGAGGATGGCTGTGCTCTTTCTGACGATGAGGTGCAGAAAGCAGTCACTGTAGAAAAGAGGCTGGAGAGCTGTCTGGGGAAACGTTGGGTAGCTGCTAAAATACAACACGTACAGTGGATTGGTCTCACTTTAATGTGTTGTGTCTGCCCCAGGGGCTTGCTGGATGTATTGCTGTGATTTTTCTGAGGTGTTTTGTACAGTCTAAGGGATGGTGTTTGAAGAAGTTGGGTACAGAGTGCAACGGGGTTTACTTTTTTTTTTAAATATACATATAAGAACATAAAACTGATTTCTTGCTGTGTATGACTATTGGAAACATGATGATTACCACAAGGAACGTGCTTAGCATGACTTCTATAAATTTTGTATAGCAACATAAAACCCTCTCATCCCCTCAAAGCCATAGGTGAACTGTGGGTGTAGAGGGGAAAGCATGTGAGTAGTATGCTTGGCTAGGTGGGAAAGACATGACCTTAGCAAGAAAGGCAGAGAGTCATCTTTTCTTCATAGAGGCATAAGATTTGCTCTAACTCTGGGATTTTGGGGATGAAGCATGTTAAGACAGAGCTTGGATCTATTGGGATGAGTTGGTGTAGAGTGGTGAGATAGGCTTGTCAGCAGCAGGACCTTCTGTTTGGTGCTAGTCATGCCAGAAAAGTCTGTTTTATTGAAGTCTGTGGAGCCACCCACTGCTTTATTTTGACTCCAGTGCATGAGACTGACAGGTTCTCAATAGAGTTACCCAGATCCCCGAGACAGAACTGGGGACTTCTTGGGCCAACCCAAAAGATGCTTAAGTGAGCAAAACCACTAGCATTAATATGATTAGCAAAAAAAAAAGTTTACTTCCTGTTCCCCTTCTACTGCTGCCTTCCCTGCTCTTGTTCCCCCACTGCATGAGAGCAGAACTTGGTCATAGGATGTTTGTGGTGTGGCCTGGTGCCAGTTTAACCTTTTGGCTCCCCATTAGGCAGTAAAGCAGAATGGTGTTTTCCCCATGTTGGTTTCCTGTCGTTGTCTTTACTGCTCAGCTGGCAATGTGTGTATCCTATTGGTAAGGGATGGATCAGACCTTTGCAAGCCAACCCTTGTACCAGTACTGCAGCTGGCTGACCTCGGGCTTTTACCTGCAGTTGTCCTCTTTTCCCCTTCTTCAAAATCTGTTGTTGCTTTGAAACACTACAACATGAACAAGCTCTGCAGAGACCTTCTCCACCCTCAGTGCACTGAAACAGCTCCCATTGACAGGATTGGGGTGTGCGTGAATAAACAGAGGGGACTTTGGTGTCTCATCCAGATGAATCTTTGATTTGTCATTCTATCGTATGTAGACTGAAAGCCTCCTGGAAATGTATTCATCCCTGTGGTGTGGGAAACAACAGCAAAACTGGCCTTTCCATTGTATTAGAGCCAAGATGGGAAGTGCTGGCAGGTGAAAAGGCTGTGTCTTGGCTATTAACACTCAATACAGTGGACACTACTGATGTGTGAGTCTCCGTATATCGCCTGTCTGTTGCTCAGATTGGAGTTGTTTCAAGCAGGTCTATGAATGCCAGCAATCCAAGGCTTCTGGGCAATCTTACATAAACACACTGGTGTGGATAGTTGATAGGCAGGTGAGGCTGTATGGCAGACTTCTTAATCAGCAACTTGTTCCACATCGTCTTAGATGACTTACATGGTCAATGAGAAGGCAGTGATGACTTGAACTTGATGTATCAGCTGGTTGCTTCTTTGGCAGCCTGCTTGACTTTCTTTACTTTGAGGGTGGCGGAGCACTGGAACAGGCTGCCCAGATAGATGGTGGAGTGTCCTCTAGAGATATTCAAAACCCACCTGGATGTGTTCCTGTCTAGCCTGCTCTGTGTGAACCTGCTTTGGCAGAGGGGTTGGACTAGATGATCTCCGCAGGTCTCTTCCAACCCCTATCATTGTGTGATTCTGTGACTTTGCAGTGACCGTGCATTACTGCAGTATAGGGCCTGCCTTTCAGGATAGCACAAGTGGGCTCTGCTTACATGTCCTGTGCGTGGCCCTCATTTTCAGAGGGACCCTTATGAAATCTTGTATCCCTGTTCTGGGCAGAACAATGCGGAATGGCAGTACAGCCTGCTCACTCAGCTCCTTCCATGATCAGTGCGCTGGATGGACAGTTTTGCGCAGAATACTCATGCTTCCTTTTACAACACTGAGGACAATTCTCCTGTCCTTACAGAGGTGCTGAACTATAGCCAGTTGGCAATGGAGGAAGGACAACTGCTTTCTGTGGCCTTTGGATCAGGCAGTCGGGGCACTTGCTACTCCTCACTGCAGTATGTGATGCTAAGCACTCGAACTTCACTGCTGCTGTAAATGGAAGTTGTGCTGTTACATCTTCGCTCCAGGAGCTAGCCTGTAAAGGCCTTGAAGAGATGAGGGAGAGCAAGAGTGCCATGTATGGTCTCTGCATCCCAGCTGAGTGCTCTTTTCTTCATCATGGAAAGTGATGTGTACATCCCAGAGCCCTGTTTCCTGGCCAGATTCCTTGACTCTTTAGCAGCCAAGTTTCTCTTACTACCCAGTGTACTTACCTGTGATCCCCCTCAGTTTATCTAAATCTACCATTCAGTAGACTGTGAGTTAGTTCTGCTACTTAGATGTATTATCCCCAAGAAAACTTTAAAATTTGGCTCCACAGGTGAAAAAAAGCGAGTTAATTTCTTAACTGCTGAACAATCCCAAAGAAATGATGCTTTGTTTAAAGCCGTTTAGACCATATCTATGCCAGGGTTTATCACAACGGAAAATACTTAATTTCCTAAGGAAAACTTTGATTGCAGCCAAAAGCAGTTCCAGCTTTTTAAGTGTATTTATGCTTCCAGGTGAGTTTCCTACATGTCTTATCTGGTTTGGGAGGTGTGGAGATCTCCCACCGATGAGGGAGGGGAGAGCTGTTACTTGGATGCAAGGGCATGGTGGGGAGTGTGACAGTACATTTGTTCAAGCCTCTGCCTTCCCTGTAGCTCTGCTTGTGGTGTTGCTGTACAGGAGGAGCATCTCCAGGGGAAGCATTGGTCTGGGCCGCGCCTAGCTGCAGGCACAAAGCGAGACCTTATGCTTCGTCAGTGCTTGCTCATCAAGCACCTTCTGGCAGCGGTGCTTGCAGGCGGCTGTGCTGCATGGAGAAGGCTGGGTGGGGGCAGCGGGGGAGTACATTCATGAACATGAACAAGTCTGTTTCAAAATGGCTAACGTGTGGAAACTTGCTGTTTCCCAAGGGTTTTGTTGGGCCGTTGGGGAACTCTGGCCAGGGATGAGACTATTTCCAGCTGTGGTGAGCCAAGTGTGAACTCACTCTGGGCAAGATGCCCAGCTCCACTGATTCTCTCCTGCCAGAAATCCTCACCCTCCAGCCAGCGATACCAGACTCAGTTTCTGCCAGTCTTCAACTGAAGACCTCTGAAGGGTCAGGAGAACAAGGAGACCAAGCTGAGCAAGATACTTCTGAGGAGGGGGTGAGGGGAGGCACTGAAGAGCTTGTGCAGGATAGTGTCACCACTGAGGGGTGACTGTTGTGTGTGAGAGTTGGTGAGGGGTGTAGGGACCTGCTTTTCCCAGGGCAAGTGGAGAGGGAAAAGTGGGTGGTGGGGGTGCAAGGCTTTCCTTGGTTAGGCAGAGCTACCCAACCCACAGGGACATACTGCTGGCAGTGCCATCAGGGTAGTCCTCTGGGAATGGGTATTGCTCCCTTCATCGTGGTTTCAACACATTGGGGATTTCTTCTGTAAAATATGATATTTCTTTCCTCTTTTGCAGAAGGTGCTGCAGGGCAGAAAGTGGGGGAGGCTGTGCATCTGGGACCTCTTGCCCTCCATAGAAAAGGAACGGCCACACAAAACTTCATCTTTCAGAGCTCTCAGTCCTTTCCATTGCAGTATCCGTGCATTGGGATAGGACTTGTTGCAGGGATCCATTGTTGCAGCTGCTTTTCCTGCAAAGAATGCTCTGCAGTCAGATGTAGCTGAAGGAGAGGTGTGAGAGTCAGGTGTGCAGGGACCCTCCCTGCATGTTCCTTGTATGGATTTTTAGCAACTGGAGGGACTAAGGGATTAACGCCTCATACTGTGGGCCTTCCAGTGCTGGCAACAATTGCTAGTGAAAGGAAATTTCTAGCTGCTTTTCCTGGTGAATGCCTTTGGCTCTTGATAATGTGGGTGTTTGCATTCGGCTGTTTGGTCGGAGCTAGCACATCTCTGTTAAAGAGTTTCTAAAATGCCTGTAGTAACAACTCCTTGCATGCTGAAACAAAGCATCACAAGCATGATGCTGTGTTGTTAATTTAGCATGCACACACCTGTCTGCAGCATGTCTTCTGGGTCCAGTCATGCAGAAGTGTTGGAGTTGATGGGGCCAGCTTATGAACAGGAGACCTTCTGTTCCTGCAAGCACCCTTTCTCCAACTCTGATAAATTTTCATGTGCCAGTGTATCATCTAGTGACACATTACACTGCTCCTTGCTGTTGCAGCCTGTTCAAATGGTCTGACCCAGCCACTTACTGACAGCTTCCTACAGGGTGGACCACTGAAAGCTTTTTCCATCCTAGACCCAAAGGAGTATTTCCCTCCCCCTCCTATAATGGCTTGTTTCTTTAAAGCTGTTAACTGGCCATAATCCAATCATTACTACTGTAATTAGTGAACTGCTTACAGTAACTAAAACACTTGAAGCATAATATCCTCTGTGTTTGCAGAGCTTGGAACAACTTTTGCCTGCAGTCCTGTGAGAGGTAATTACTGCTGGTGGCCCAAGGGTGGGTGCAGGGGACACAGGGCAAGCCTGGCACAGGCCACGCTTTCGCTCACTGCCTCTCTTGCCAAGCCCCGGCTGGCACCACGTGGGCTTCCTGCAGCAGGGAGAAGCTCAGGAGCCATGTGGAGGTGAGCCAGTGTGCCTAGCTCATAGTGATCTCCTGCTTCCCCTTTGTCAGAAAGAGGCTTCTCTTTGCAAGCTGTGTCAGAGAACACTGGTGTTGGATGGAACTTGCAGGGCAGCTGGTGGCACTGAAGGTGTGATGTAGTAGTACTTAACATCTGGTTTATTACATGGTAGAAAATATCTACGTTGCAGCAGGCTCAATGTCTCCTCTTGCTGTCAGAATACCCTCTTGTCTTTACACACAGTGTCTGTGCTCTCCCCTCACCCACCAAGTTACTAACTTTGTAGGCAAGGCCAAGAGAGTTCAGCTCTTGGCCCTGAGATTCATTCTGCAGCACGTGGGGTTTCCAAGCAGATGCATCCCTCTGCTGTGTTCTTCAACCTCTTCTTTTGAGAGCAATGAGCTGGCTTTCATGAAGGTTTCTCTTGCCCTCCCCTTCGTAGCCTGGCAGGAGGGCAGTACCAGCGCACTTGTCTCCAGCCTTTGTTTTGATTCCTCATTTTTACCTCCTGAGATGAAGCTTGTTGTAATTCAGGCTCTTCCTTCTTGGGGAGGAGAAGGACCATAGTGAGGAACAAGTGTGGGCAGTTTTTAAAGTGGAGAGCCCTCCTGGATGAGAAAGGGTGAGGGTGGGTAGTACACACAACTGCAGCAAGCAAAGGCCCTGCAGTGGTAAAATACCTAGCTGCCCAGCTGCCAGCCATCAGCTGGCAAGCATGCTCTACTCAGCAGCTGAGCAGGATATTCATTTGCAGTGTTTGGCCTATAATGGGATCAGAAAAAGGAAAAGTCTTTTTGGCCTAAGGACAAGGTTTAAAAAAAAAAACAAAACCAAAAAAAAACAACAAAACCAACCAAACAAAAAACCCACCCCAAAACAGCAACAAACAAAAAACAGAACAACCAACCATCACCACCACACCCCAGGAAAAAAAAAAACCACCCAAAACCTACCCCCACCCCAAAAACCACTCCTATCGCAAGGTTTTCATTTTGCTATTGAGCAATGATCCTGCTGCTTTTCCAGGCTTCATTCCTGTGTGGTGCTGGGCAATAGAGGTACTATAAGATGCGGAGTCTGCATAATGGCCCTGGCAGGTGAAACAGGTAGAGAAACAACCTCTGAATTTGTTTCACGTACTCTGGATTTAGCTTGGGAGGGGAGAGATGTTCTCACCCCTTGGGACCTTGTGTGTTCTGTCAGTGTCTGTCACTGCTGTCTATATACTTACCTTATTGCCCCAGAAATCTGCTGTTGTCACTGAGTTGTGTGACCAGTTGAAAATGTACTTGTTGCCATGTAGGCCAGAGTGGTCACTAAGGTGAGGAGCAAGTCCTAGAGTGCCCATGGCCAGAGATCTGTGTGGTGGGCTGCATGATGTGCCAAGATATCTTCCTTCTGGCCTGAGCAGTGTCTACCTGTTGCCTTGCACTCTGCCTTATCTGTCTGCATCTTCCTGCAGCCCCTTGCCATGCTCATAGCCCGCAAGGTAGTTGGGGAAAGGGACAGTGTTTCTGCCCTGTGTTTGTACCACACCCTGTACAGCACAACTCTGATCTGTGAGTGTGATTCCCAGATGCTGCATGGCCATCACCACTGAAGCGATGGTAATGGATTTTAAGTGGACACCCCCCCTTTTTTTTTTTTACTTAAGTGTTGTCTTAAGACCACTTGCGCTGATTACAGCACATAAAAGTTGCTTCCCTGTTGGCAGTACTTGCTCACAATCCACTTGGCTCAAATTATTTTCAATTCTGTATACTACTGCACTAGCACCGTGCGTTTAACTTGTGTTGGCTTTAGGTGCTGGCACAGCCACTATCGGCACACCCTGCTTGAGTGCTTCCCTGTCTCTCTTCAGGATGAAGCCTAGTAATAGACCACTTCAGAGTGGTGCTTGTGTATTTGTCATCTCTAACTTCAGATGTCTGCTTTCAGCATGCCACTACAAAATTGCAAGTATATATGTCCCTTTCTCCACATCCTTCCAATTCTGTTGGTGTAGTACAGCAGTTTTTGTAGCGAGTTTCTGCTGTGGGCATAGCCAAAGAGAATAAAATCACCAGCATACTATTTTTTGTTAAGTTTTGCTTTGAGTTTAAAGCCTCTGATGGTACTCCTTGATATCTCTTTTTCTACCTATATTTCCCTATCCCAGATTCTTCCCCCTCCTCTTCTTTCTTTCTTTCCTTGCCCCGCCTTCATTAACAGGAGCTGGGAAGGAAAAAAAAAAAAGTGTTCCCATCTTACTTGCCATGATGTTCAGTGATCTCATATGCTTTCGACTGAAGATTGCTGTTCTGCTTACGTGGGTTGCTGGCTTTCATGGTCTGATACGTTAACAAAATTATGTGGTACTGAAAAGAGCTTTTGAAACTTTTTGTTAATAAGTTTTTAACAATTATCTTCATCACCTTCGCCTATAGACTATTTTGGTGATGTTGCTTTCCTTCAGAACTTATTTGGAAGTCCCCCACTGGCAGTGGGCTCCGGCAGCCCCTGAGTAACGTTGCTCTGCTTCTGAACAGGGCAGCAGCAGGCAGGCTTGAGGTAGGGGAGTGTTTGCACTGGGCACAGTCAGGCTGTGGGAATCAAATGTGTGGATTTGGTCTGCATGGCTCATCCAAAGGAACAGCTCTCTAATCAAAGAGCAAAGCTCTTTATCAGTGCTGGGGCACAGCATGCATTAAGAGGTGTCCTTTGGATAAGCGTGCCTCCGGGTGTGCTATAGCGGAGTGAGGCATTGGCAAAACTTGCTTGGGTTTCTCTTTGCCTCTGACCTTCCTGTGTGGTGGATTGGTAAGTCACATTCTCCTATGACTTCTTCTCATGTGAAGCCTTAACAAGGTTTTGTAAGGCTGCATATTTGTCATGAAATTGCAGGGCACCAGAACAACAACCACCCTTCCAATCTTAGTAGAAGAGAATAGAAATATTAGCTAGACATGCCTGTTTCTATCAAACTAACTGAGGCTTAATTTACCCCCCATTTGCTCCTTGCTTTGCGTTCCCAAGAGGATATGACTGGGCAAAATATTTCACATATGTATATTGGGGATAACATACTCCAGAGCTCTTAATGTAGTTTATGTAGCGCTTATCTGCCTTTTGGCTAGTGAACTTTGATATTTCTGCAGCCTTACAAAAGGGGTGAATTAATGTATTGTGTACTTGCAGTCTGTAAAGTGTATTTTAGATAGTTTGCCAGAGGGTGACATAAGGTATATTCAAATTGACAGTCCCTGATGATTCCAAAGACCTGCCAAAATCTTATGCTTTGCACCTAATTTATTTAACTTTAGCATATGCAAGTGCTGAATGTTCTCTTTTCATCCCTTTACTTAGGGCAAGACTCACTCCAGATACAGTTTCACAATCTTCAGTCCAGGCTGTGCTTATCTGTCACTCGTTCTCAGTTGGATGCACCCATGAGTACTTGCACATGCTATGGAAAATTGAGTTTTCAGCCAGGTAATAGAGTTGAGCCTATTGAGCCTAAGTTTAAGAGAAGAGGGAGGTGGTAGGGTGAGTGCAGAGTGGGACTGCCCACTTTAATGGCAACTTGTCAATAAAGTGGTCAATGCCAGACATGAAACCGTTCCCCCAGAAATATGGTATTTGGAACTGCAGCAAATACAGAGGGGATCTGGCTCTGGCAGCTGAAGGAGCTTGAGGTTTGTGCTCTGTTCCACGCTTCTGAATACCTTTTACTAGGTTGGAAAGCAAAGCAATGCTTTCTCACTTCCCTTAAGCCCTGCCCAAATTCCTCGAATTTTTGCAGCTTGGACCAGGTGATAGTTCTAGTCTGCAAGTGAAAAGAATAAACTGTTGCCAACTCTCCACAGGTAGGAATGCAGCTTAAAACTACCTCTAGCCATGCAAGATATCTGAGGTTATGGGGGAAGGGTTTTGGAGTTGGGGAATGGAAATCTGCCTGACACAAGTAAGTAATGTTGGAAGCAGTCAGACTATACTTAGGGCTTGATAGAGTAAAGGGGCTGTACTAGCAAGCGCAGACTGAGAAATACGTGTCCCCAGCTGCTCCTTCCCTCCCTTGCAAGGCACAGCCTCTGTGTTGCTCCAGTGCTTGTGGATGTGAACTGTGAGCCAGATGAAAAACTTAATCAGTGTTAAAATTAATTTACCAAACAATAAGAGGGAGAAGAGTTAAACCTAGATAGGTTCCCACAGTGAGAGAGCATCAAGACAATGGGAGAGAGCTGGAACAAGTTGAAGGAAAAAAGCCAACCCAACTCTTAACTGTTTTTACTATGGAAATAAAGATTGGTGGATCTGTGTTTTGAACATCACATTGCCTGTTTCCCCAAGCACTGGCCCTGGACTGGGATTTGGCATCTTTCTCATTTTCAAGTCCAATGCAATCTCCCGCCTTCTGGAAGCAAGTGCTTAATAGCTGGTCAAAGAACGGCAGCGCAGCAGCTGCTGAGCTGGGAAAGAAGCTGCTTCTGTTGCCTATGCAGGAACGTTAGCTGCCTCCTCTTAGGCCCTGCAGACATTGCCAGAGCTCAGAGCAGTTCACACGAACCCAGTTGCTGAAGCTTTGAGGAAACAAAGCTGCTCAGCAAGTGCAGTCTTTAGCTCTCCAAGTCTGAAAGCTCGAAACCTGAAGACTTTGCCATGCTGCCTTGCAGAATACCAGGCTTCTTCCATGAACAGGTACCAGTAGTCTGCTCCCAATCTTTAAAGAGTGTCAAGGCTGCTGTAGGGAGTTTGGGGAGCAAAGGGCTGTGCTGTGGTTTGGCTCCTCATGCCTGGCAGCTGGTGCTTCCCTGTTGGGATAATGCAGCAGGGCTGGCTGCCACTGCAGTGAGATGAGTGGGAATCCCCTGTCAGCGGGGAGATGCTCTGCTGCAACTTCTTCACTGACGGGTGTCTGGCTCTTTATTCTCTAGCAAATACATGGTGCTCTGATCTGCTTTTGCTGCTTGGCCACTGTTCATATGGACCTGTATTGCTCTGCCAACTGTTGCTTCAAGTATAGTTCAAAGTCTGCAGCATGAACATGTCAGGGCTCTGTGCTGCCTCCCTGGGTAGAGCTCAGTGTATAGCAGTCCTAAATACAGAGAAACCACACAGAGAGATGGAGACAGGCTCTAAATTATCAGGGTTGGGTTCTTAAGCATCAGGAAGTCAGGGGTAAAAAAAGTGCTAGAGAGTAGCTGCTAAGCAGTGCAAGAGGCTTAACTGTTTTGGCAGCTGACAAAGGAAGAAATAAATTCTAATTCACTTAACAATACCTTACCTGCGTGCAGAAATGGGCTGGTTGGCTCATGGCATGGGAGACAGTCTAATGTGGAAGTGACTAACTTCCTTTGGCAGTTGCCAGTGCAGTGCATAGGATGTAGGAGGTAGGATGTGAGGAGGTCCTGGGCCACTAATAAGTGTTGCTCGGCTTGCTAAGTACCAAGTTGAACTTAATGCTGTAAAAACTCCAAGTTGTATTGCCTGATTTGTGCAGGAAAAAAAATGTTTCCATTCCAAGCACAATGCTCTGTGGTCATCTGACTGCAAAAGAGGAAGGAAGAGTCCTGCAAAAGTTAGATCCTACTTGCCTTGATGATAGGATATGTGATCCCGTGGGAGGGAAAAGGATCCCGTGGGAGAGAGGGGCTGAAATTCATTACTTAACCTGGCTTCCAGCCTGCTGGTTCAGGTCATTTTCTCTTCCCAAGCTGTGGTGGGTGCTGGTGTAGGGTTGTGTGGTCATAACTGCACAACACGTGTGGCAGCAGTTGGAGTGGGAGCACAGCGTACGGTGCACTGCACCGGATACTTGTGCAGTAGCCACAGTGCCCCTGGACAATGGCCAATACCTACTGCAGTGTCTAACAATCGTGTGATTGCTTGCTGAGGAAAGTGTTGGGACAACTGTGCCCTTGCTCTTCAAGCCCACCCGCTGGTTATTCAGCGTGTTGGGAGTGGGATTATTTCTTCCTGGCCCACAGACAAGATCAGCTTGAACCTCCCACTGCACAATCTTAATTACCCATACCCTTTTCTCTGTGAAGCTGCACGTAGCCCATTGTTATTGTTGGCTGTGGCTGGTGCCCAGCCATATGCTTGGGTCAGAGCCGGGTAGATCACAAAATAAAGAGGACTTCCAGGGGATTGGCTGTGGTGGAAACTGCATTCATCCTTCTGCAACCTTCCATTGTGTGGACATGGTTTTCCAGAGGAGACAGCAGCAAGCACCAAGCTGAGGACAAAAGGCCAACCAGTCTGTGGAGACACTGTTTTGCTGTTCCCGCTGCAACTTTTTGCTGATGTGCAGCTGCCAGCAGGAAGAGGGTTAAGCGCACATATCACATGGCACAGTTCTGTTTACTGCATGCTTCTCATAATCGGGGCTAGCATCCAAATCCGGAAGAAGATTAGCACTTAACCAGAGACCCTGAAACAATGTGTTTCATGTTGGTATTCCTGTGAAGCTACACAGTCTGCCATCAGCTCTCTTGCAGAGACCTACTTGTCCCTGCAGCCCTCAGAGGGAGCTATGGGGAAAGCAGAAAATGGACAGTTTTAGGAACAAAGACTGCATTGGACTGAATTGCATTTATCATTGGTGTAAACTTGAAGCCAGGGGAGTTTTGCCAGGAGTTGACTTGCAACATAATAATTTGATCTCTACTGGAGGAGGTTCTGGCTGGACCCTGGTCTGAGGTTAGTGCATGAAGCTATCCGAGCTCGATAGTGACCGGTCTGGGAAATGGGACCCCCTTGGGTGTAAGGATTTGGATGGGTGTTGCTCAGCGATTTGGCCAGTACTGAATACAAGCAGGTGTGGTGGTGGAGAACCAAGTATAAAATTCATATTAGTTTTTGAGGTGTGGTTTTGGACAGGAGGGAAGGTGTAACTTTGCAGCACAGTCTATAGCTTACCCTTGCTATCAGCATGGGAATAACTAGAAAACTTCCATGGGGCCCAAGGCAGAGTGTGATTTACCTTTCTTCTATTCCTCCTGCACAATGAAGATCCCTCTGTTTCTTTCTTTTTCCTAGCAAACTTGTCTCTGCCCATACACATACACAGCATGGGGCTTTTCCTTTCTTCAGTATAGTATTAGTTCAATTGTGAAGACCTGCCTTGTCCTCCTTAGAGTTTCAACATATGGCAGCAACCCGCATTGCTGCTGATTTCCTAAGCTGTTTCTGAAGACTCCTATCATCTCTCAGGAATGGCGGAAGCCTGTCTTCCTCCGTGCTTCCAAAGGTCTCTTTCCATCACCTTCTTTCTGTCTTACCTGAAAAGTCTGATTATCATCCATGGATGAAGTTTATATGAATCGGACACGGAAGAGGAAGGATGGAGAGCTGTATACTTCCCCTTCCCTCACCGCCCCCAGTCCCCGTGATGAAGCCAAAGCTAATGGAAGAAGAACTTCTCTTGACCGTTCTGTTTGTTATTGGGGTCTACCCAATAGGAAGCTCTCGAGCTGAAGGGGAACAGGAGAGGTTTTCTGGTCTAAGCACAAGCTTGAAATAAACCTGTCCGCGTGTCTGTTAGTAATGTCAGAAGGACTCTCCTTTATTTTTCTCAACAAGGTTGACTTTTGTTTGGAAAGGAGATAAGTTCCTGCTTCCTATTCCGTTGAGTGGTAGCTGTAACTGCTAACCTATGGTACAGTTTCTTAGCCACAAATATGAAAAATATATAGCAGTTTGAGTCTGTCTTGAATTAACTTTTCTATATTGGTCTTACACTGAACTGGATTATTGTAGGAGAAACATAAAGCTACTTGAACTTCTAGAAATAATCTCAAATTCCTCTAATTGGAAGACTCATGATGGATGTCTTAGGGTGCTAGCAAGATATTTATTTTCAGTAGATATTGACAGACCTCATGGATATTGCTGGAATGATGTTTTTAGGTCTTCTGTAATAATTGGCAATGAATGTTCCTTGGCTGTTTGTACCAGGGGTAATTTGACTTCCATGTGGTAAGTAACACTGCTGTCTGTCATCTGCGTGCACTTTACCTCACTCAGATGATTCCTTAGTTGAGAAAACAGATGACAAATATCATGGAAATGATGACTTGTAGATTGTACACCAACTGCATGTCCTGCTGTTTGGATTATCTATTTCTTGTCAGTGGTTTTTGGGTTTGGTGGTTTTTTTTGTGTTCCTTTTTTTTTTCCTAATGTAATGTGATGCAGGATCCAGTATCTGACAGTTTTATTATTCCTACTGTATCTCTGCATGCATATATTGCAGTAGAAATTATTTAGGCGTTCCCTGGGTAAAGAATAAAATAACCCGCGTCACAGATCTGAAAAAAAACCAGGGTAGGTCAAAAAAGGAACAGGACTCAACAGCCATGGGTTTTACTGTGTAACCATTAGGAACAATCATCATGTATCAGTTGTGATAGTAAGCTGAATTGCAAATGTTTTGCTTAGCAACGGTTGCAAAGGAAAATTGTCAGGCAACAGCAAAATTAGGAATGGTGACTACGGAAGGCACTCCTTCTAAGAGATGAGCTGTACTCTGACATATTATCTGTGACTAAATGACTTGGCATTTTCTTATACAAACATGTAAGAATGTGAGCATTTATGAATATGCATGAAAGTAAGTTCAATCTTCTAGCTTCATAAATGCTCTTGCTGGCTTTCTGTGTGTAGTAGGTATCTCTACGCAGCTTCCCAACACAAGGCAGCAGGGACGAAGAGCTTTACATGGGAGTAACTTCTATGGCCAGTCTTTGGGCAACAGTGATGAATTTGAGTGGAAATTGTAACTGAAGAATGGTGATTGGCTTAGTCATTCTCCATTGTGAAATCGTTCCTTTTCCCGTAAAATAAGTGATGTACCTGAGAGGACTGTGACCAATACCACGTTTGAGATTTCCCTCCTGTGGAATTGCACCAAGGTTGGTAGTGGTGTAAGCACGAATGTAAATGAGGTACTGGTGTGTCCACTCTGAAGTACATAGCAGGACAGTGCAAAATGATGAGTGACACACTATCCTGCTGTCTGCAGAAGTACTTGCTCAAACAGTATCGGCTGTGGAGATGCCTGAATGGAGGATGAGTCTACAGTGAAGATGGCTTTAATTTTGTCATGTATAGGTATGCACATATTACAGAGAACACTGTGTTTAAAAGGCTCTGTGAAGGGAGCTAATCCAGTGGTCTTTAGGACTAAAGTCTGAAATAAGAAATTGGTAGTAAGCTAAATGACTGCTTTAAGTACTTAGGTTAGGTAACGTCCGCTTCCACATGTCTCCTGCCCTTGCTACTGTAATCTTAACAAGGGACTGTCTTAGGAATGGCATATGAGTAGCAGCTAGGTATCAGAATACAAATGCTGTCAGGTAAGAACACTTTCATTAGGTGTTACTTATTCATGGGAGAAATGATTAAAGGCAAAAGAAACCTACCTTGAACTGGTGCATGAGATGTGCCTCAGAGTGTGCGGGAGCCTTTCTACTAGGTTATCTGTGAGAGGGTGCTTAACACATGTCTTACGGACTCTAAATTCTATGCAAAAACCTATTTTTGCATAGAATAGCAGGCAGGCAAGCTAGGTCGACTACAAAGAAAACATGGTCTCCACTCGGTCTGTAGCCAAAGCCAAAAGGAATAAAGCTACCCAAACGGACCTGATGGAGACATGCAGCTGTCCAGGTG
>VWZL01001792.1:0-65945 GCA_013396915.1 Stercorarius parasiticus
TTTCTACCCTTGTTAAAAATGGGAGCACTATTTCCCTTCTTTCAGCCACTGGGGACTTCTCTGACTGACATGACTTTTCAAATTTCACAGAGAGTGGCTTGGCAACTACATCAGACAGTTGCTTCAGGACTCTGGGATGAATTGTCAGGTCCCATAGACTTGTGTATGTTCAGGTTCCTTTGGTGGTCANGCCCTCTGGATGCGACCATCCAACCAATTCCTCATCTACCAAACAGTCCACCCATCAAATCCAAACGTCTCCAATTTAGAGAGAAGGCTGTTGTGGGGGACTGCATCAAAGGCCTTACAGAAGTCCAGATAGACGACATCTGTAGCTCTTTCCTTGTCCACTGATGTAGTGTCTCCATCATAGAAGGCTACTAGCTTGGTCAGGCAGGACTTGCTCTCAGTGAAGTCATGCTGGCTGTCTTGAATCAATTCCCCGTCCTCCATGTGGCTTAGCATAGCTTCTAGGAGGATCTGTTCCATGACCTTCCAAGGCACAGAAGTGAGGCCGACAACATATTAGTTCCTAGAGTCCTCCTTTCTACCCTTGTTAAAAATGGGAGCACTATTTCCCTTCTTTCAGCCACTGGGGACTTCTCTGACTGACATGACTTTTCAAATTTCACAGAGAGTGGCTTGGCAACTACATCAGACAGTTGCTTCAGGACTCTGGGATGAATTGTCAGGTCCCATAGACTTGTGTATGTTCAGGTTCCTTAGGTGGTCATGAACCTGATCTTCTCTTACAGTGGGAGGGACTTCGCTCCCCCAGTCCCTGCCTTGCAGTCCATTCACTCCATCCACTGGAAGTGTCCTCAGAGATCTGCCAGCTCTGTTCTGTTCCCTTGTCCGTGAGAGCAGTTTCCTGGGGGTCTTATTGACTAACTCCTTGAAGAGCTAGAAGCTTGCTTTCCTTACATTCGGTCCTGACTTTACTCTTCCCCTGACCCATGCCCCTCAGGATTGTGAACTGCACCAGTGCATGATCACTGCAGCCCAGGCTGCCTCCAATCTTGATGTCACCAATTAGCTCACTTGCATTAGTGACCATCAGGTCCAGTATGGCATCCCCTCTGGAGGAGCTGCCTATTACCTGGCTTAAGAAGTTATCTTTGATGCACTCCAGGAGCCTCTTGGACTGCCTGCGGCTCACCATGCTACTTTTCTGGCAGATGTTGGGGTGGTTGAAGTCCCGCAGCAGGATGAGAGCCTGTGAGCATGATGCCTCCTGTAGGTGGAGTAAGGTGGCTTCATCAATAGGCGCCCCTTGAGCAGGCAGCCTGGAGTAGACACCAGCCACAAGGTTCCTTTTGTTGCCTCAGTCTCTTATCCTTACCCATAATATTAGAAGCATTTTAATCTGAGACCTTTTATGGTCTTTTCTATCTTCTCTTTTTTTATAATCCTTTCTAAAAAAAAAGAGAAGGAGCCATTTTGCTCACAACTGTCATATTCACTTGTAGGCAATCACAATTCAAATGTCTCTTATACCATCTTCTTGGTATTTCAAAATCATCTTCTGAATTAACAAAAAGAAATGGAAATCAACTGAATATTTAAGAAAGAAATGGAAATCAACTGAATATTTAAGAAAGCTTTTGTGACTCTTCTTATTGGTGATCATTACTTACAGTGATGGAATGAAATGCAAATTTAACTTTGACTACTTCCTCACATTTTCAAAGTGAATTGCTGTATTCTTGTCTTGAGTGTAGCGGTGTAATTTATTTTAACTTTAGTAACATGTGCTGTTTAGAAATCAGTCAGAAAGTGGTCAGTCTTCTTCTGTGTAATAACCCATAGTTATCACACAGTGTGAAATTCTGCACATCTTAACAGCTTAATGCAAAAGACGTATAAAGTACCATCCTAAAGAAACATTTCTCTAACTCTAATGGCTTTAAAGAAAACTTCAGAAATAGTGAGAAAAGAACACCGGCAATGATGATCTGAGAGGACTTAGTGCAGGCACAGGCCCCTTCCCAGGATGCAGTCCCTTGTGTCCCTAAGGCTGTCCTGCATGTGCCATGCCAGCAGGTCTCAGGACCAGAGAGTTGCCTCTATCCTATTTTGTCTGGAAGCCGATGAAGCTGGAAAACTGTCTGCTATGGCACAGTACTTAACCCAACCGATTGACTTCAGCATGCCCAAAATAACCTCCAAAAGGACTATTCTTTTATGGCTTCTGACAGAAAGTGAAAATGTTATTGAAAACTATTTGAAGATGAGCTAAAGGGCTTTTCAAGTTCTTCACAAGTGACAGATTTATGCCAAAAAAATATTTTGGAGCATGAAGTCCTTTGGGATGAGCGTGAAAGCTCCTAATAATAAGGCAGCTATTAGGATACGAACCTTTTTCTTAGCCATACTCTGCAAGTAGCTCAAAGGATTTTTATAATAATGATATTTTTCTCCCACTGGCATTTTGTCTTTCCCTTTTTTTCTGTTTGGTTCAATTTCTTAAGTTGTTACTGTCAGTGTGGTATCTGGCCACTCACTATTCATTATAAAAAAGTTGAACTGGCCTTTTTTCATACATTTTTTATTCTTCTGATTCCCTTCTTCTACTATGACTTTTAGAAACACAAAAAAGTTGCTTTATTATGGGCTGGGTTATTTTGAATTTCACAATTTCACTTAAAATAGACAACAATGAGGTGTATCCTGCAGGAAATCATTTTAAGATCTGTGGCCAGTCTCAGAGAGATTTCTCATGTAGCATCAGATTTTGGTTCAGAAGTAAGAACTCAGGACATTGATAATTAATGTTGAGGGCTCCAGAATATGAATTTATCATACCTTTTCTGTAATTTATTGTTTATTTTTAAGATGCCTTGGGATCCTTTAATAGCTGGCGTTCAGAGTGAATAGTGATAAGATATATGTGGAAAGGGGGGTTGTTAAATTCCCAGCACTGGACAGTCTTTGTTCATAGACTGGAGATTCTTCTGAACTATCATACTCAAATTGCTGCTATTACTACCACTGCAGAACTACAAACTGATATTTTGTTGCTAATAATTGTGCTTGGTTACAGTTTTTGAGTGAGAGATTCCACCTGGTTTTACTTTATTACATTGTTCTGAAGCTCCTAGATCACAGAATCACAGAATGGTAGGGGTTGGAAGGGACCTCTGGAGATCACCTAGTCCAACCCCCCTGCCAGAGCAGGGTCACCTAGAGCAGGTTGCACAGGAACGCGTCCAGGTGGGTTTTGAATGTCTCCAGGGATGGACACTCCACCACCTCTCTGGGCAGCCTGTTCCAGTGTTCTGCCACCCTCAAAGTAAAGAAGTTCCTCCTCATGTTTAAGTGGAACTTCCTATGTTCAAATTTGTGCCTGTTACTTTGCCCTGTCACTGGGCACCACTGAAAAGAGCCTGTCCCCATCCTTCTGACACCCATCCTTTAAGTATTTATAAGCATTGATAAGATCCCCTCTCAGTCTTCTTTATTCCAGACTGAAAAGACCTAAGTCCCTCAGCCTTTCTTCATAAGAGAGATGTTCTACTCCTCTAATCATCTAATAGTCTCAAGTCTCAGGCAGTTTCTTCAAATACAACAAAAGCCTGTCCAGTTAAATGTTGCATGGAGCAGCAAAGAGACCTTAAGACCCTGATAGCTGCCTCCAACCTTGTTCCCAAAGTGCTTGCCTGCCTCCCTCTTTGATACGTGTGTACCCTCACCAACGATCTGGTCCAAGATTATCTCCTTCTGCCACTTAGAATTTGTCTTTACTATCTTCCAAATCTCAACTTAACTTTCTCATCAGTCTTGACAGCTCTGAAACTTGGTTTGCATCTCCAGCTCCTTTAACTCCAGCCCTGCTGGACTCTCATACAGGACTGGCTCATCCAGGGCTAACCAAATCTGTGGGAGAAGCCATCTCAGTGATTAGTTGAGCACCTTCAGGAAGCGTTTTAGCACATGACTCTAGAGCAACTCATGAAATCAGCCTCTGACAACGTGTGTACCATTTAAACATCTGCTCCATAGCCATAATACTTTGCCATCAACTTTCCAACTCTGGGTACCATAGGCTGTCATATCCTAATTACAGGCCAAATTCTGCAGTCCTTAATTGGCACAAATTAATTACAACAGGCGCCAGAAAATAGGTGTGCATGAAAGTCTTATGTATTCAGAAAAATAGATTATATGGTAAAAGGAAGACCCTGACCAATTAGATCAACCTCCATTAGTTTCTTACTTGGGAAATTCCAGGTGATAAGTGGTTCAATGGCATTTCTGAAATAATCAAATAAAAAATATGGAGATTTCCCCCCAGTACAATAGAAATGACTGCTCCTTCCTCTGTGTTCCCAATAGTAGAGAGAAAGGTTCAGCAAAGTCACATTTTAAATGAGCTGTTTCACATCAAAAGTTTTCAACATTTTAAAGGCAGATGAATAAAACTGTTTTAAATTCCAACACTTATGAATTCTAAAGGCGTACATCTCAGCAGGGATCTGAGCTGAATTTCTGGATATCAAAAAGCAGTAACACCAGTCTCATTCCTATCTTGCCGTGTGTTTAAAACAGTCCTATGAGACATACAGGTTTAATCTTGGAGGCCAAATGTGATTAAGCATGGTACATTTATGGTTACAAATGTACTGACATTTGTGCTACAAAATATTTTTAGGTGTTGCTGATGAACTGCTTATTATGAAATGAAATTCAGGTGCATAAAGTCCCTTCACTGATTTTATATGGCATTTGTCATATTAAATTTGAGATAATCAGTGTTTTCCATACCATTTTCATTAGCATAAAAATTGTTGTTCATTCATTTGTTTATTAAACCAATGCCTTCTGGCTGTTGGAGCCACCAAAACCCACATCCTTATTTAATTAGCTTTATAAACTGACATTGTCTAGCAGCCTATGTTACAAACAAGACTACCATTCCATAGGCCTAAATACATTTTGAAAAGATAATTTCTATCTCAAAGACAAGGTAACTGGAAGGACCAGCACCCCGTACTTGAAATAAAACCGGGTTTGTAAGAAATCTCTCACCCCAGAATTAGTGTTATAAGATTTCTAAATGGCAAGCATAGTGTATTTCAGTAAAGCTGAGAAGAAATGATTCCGTTGTCTTCAACTGGTTTCTTCATATGACTCGAGCTCTTGTTACCTCGTGACTGGATTTTAAAACTTGGTGCTCCATGCAGACCAAAAAATTATAGGACTTCATCCTAATTCATGCAGCTACCGGAATTTTAATTTTAGCTTTAATTTTGCTGAATCATGCTTCTTAGCCCAAATATGGGGATGGTAGTACCTGTTGACCAAAGCACGCTAGGTGCATGAGACAAGGATGTCTGATGACTCTGATGATGTGAAGTGGGACTCAACTATGGACGATCTGTCAATATCAAAGACAAAACAACTTTTGGAGACTTGTTGGAGAATTCTTTCTATAAGGACAAGTAAAACAGCACAGATGCTGGGAGAAACATGATGGCTGGGTGCTTCTGCTATTCAAGAAAGTGGCTTTATTATGGTAATAGAAAATCTGAGGTTTGTTGCTGAGGAACAAGTAGATTTATGAATGCATGCACATCTGAGGTGACAAAGCAAATTCTATTGTCATTGCATTGCAGACGATCTAGATATGTAAAACAAGGCAGGTGATGACAAATCACAAATAGGGGATCATAAGGAAATAAACTAATATCATTAGCATGAAAAAGGGTCAGCTAAATGTACTTGCAATCTTATTGCAGTCAAGCTTTTTGAAAGTATAAGAGAGAAGAGGCATTTAGGGAATATGTGTATTGTTTTTATGGTGAGTTAGAAATTCCACCTGAAACATGAAGCCTATCCTGAAGAACACGGGAAAGTTTGCTTGAAAATTCATCAAGTAGGGGATATTTATATGCAAATCACAGTGCAGATTTGATAAGAGCTTGAGAAAAGTTAACTGTCTAATTATAAGAACAAGTGTTGCTCATGAAATGAAAACCCAGTATGGGTTTTTATATTAAAAATCACTAGGTGGAATTGTGAATTTATCTGAGTTTTCTATTTCTGTGTTTTCTGGAGAAGCAAAGAGGAGAATGCATACATGTATACAATGTTGTTGATTAGGTCATTAGATAATCTTTAAAAAAGTATACTATTTTTGCTGATTATGAGTTTAATGCCTCTTATTTCACACATTAGCAAGAGATTCTTGTTATCAGCACAGGCTCCTGAAGTGTTCTAAAGTGGTAAATGTTGTAAAAGTAGGGTTTATTCCATGGTGCAAATCTCACCAATGATCTTAGATCTAGAGATTTTCTGCTGTAGAGGTGAACCACAATGTTTGTATTGAATACTGAATCTCCCAGTTATGGAAAACCATATTAGAGTTGTGCCTGAGTTAAAGCAAATGCAAAATTACCCTGATAAAATTAAAACCATGCAGGGAAAAAAAACCCAAACTGGGGCTTTTTTATTTCTCTCAGCATTGACAGTATGTGACAGCATTTATATCTTGTGGGTTTTTGTTTGTTTGTTTGTTTGTTTGTTTTAGAAACGGCCATTCAGTGGAAAAAGAGGTGAACAAAATCTCACAGAATAACATGATATAAGCTTTTAATTTGGCAATACATCCTGGGTGTTTTCTGAGGTCCAGCCAAGCCTATTTTACCTAATTCCAGAAAAAGAACAACCACCAAAATTAAGATCAAAAGTCATGGAGCAGAAGTTAAAATTCTTTATTTTTATTTCAGTTTTAAGAAAATGACAACTTCACCTTTACTTTTTGCCTTATTTTTTAGTACAGCATGTGTGGAAAGTGTGAAGGTTTACAGGGACAGCACATTAAATAGCTTCTTGTTTACTTTGAGAAATCTGTCTTCATGTTAGATAGTTGATTCTTCTGGGCTAAAGTACTATTCAAAAATTGCTATTTTGTCTAGGTGAAACCTTCCTATTTACGTTCAGTCAGCGTAGCGAGTCTGTGTTATTAAGCAAAGAGGGCAAATAAGAACAACAAACTAATAATGTATGATAACAATAAGATTTAGAGATGCAACATTTAAGTGGATTCACTGTAGGTACTCAGATTGCTCTGCTTCCTGTAGCTAAGTCAAGCTGTGATTATCACCTGTTTGGGTGATTTAGCTTCACTAGCCAAATCAGCAGACTGTTCTGATTTGCGTTGTTCTGTGTTACATTAGGTAAACAGAACTACTACAGCAATGTGGAGTGGGCTTGGCTAAGTACGTATTTCATCATGGTTATGCACATCTTTCCCTCTTCATTTGAACTAAGAAAATGAGCTCCAAAGATGCTACATTTTCATATTACACCAAAAGGATCCCTAATGTAGAATGCAAGTCCTTGTTCATTGTCACTGCCACCAGGACCCCTTGCAGGGCAAGGTGCTAAAGAATGCAAATTAAATAGTTCAGCACTTAGGCTAGATTTTCTCACTCCTGGACAAATTTGCATTAACTGAGAAAGGACTTTCTTAAACATTTCTCATTAACTAAAATGCTAGGATTTTTTCATGCAAACGTATTTTACCAAGTGTATTTAAGTAACGAGTTTTTTTCCCTGGGATTCTGGGACGCAGCAAATGCTAGCCTCCATGCACTCTCAGGAGGTTTGTCCAAGTTCACAGGTGCCAGTTTTGCACAGGCATTTTTGAAACCAAAGATACACTTTAAATGACTGAAATTTTCACTTGTTTACAGGTTCTGCATTCTGAAGTACAACAAGGTTTCCAGATGAAACAGAAAACCCAGTGGAAGTGAGAAGTCAGGACTATAGTGACACTGAAACGTTAACTGTCATTGTAGATAGTGTACAGTGTGTTACTTACCTTTCAAGCAGCTTTTTATACAAAGTGAGAGAACTTAATGTGCCAGTTCAGGTGACCTTGCAGAAGGCATTTCTGAACCTTAATCGAATACACATATTAGTTTGGAAACCTCTAAACTGAATAGGTACGGTAGGTCTGGAAATATGAATACTACATTGTCAATTTTGGGACATTGTTGTTTGTTTCTTTAAGCATACAGAGGAGGACTTTTTCTTTAACTTCTTTTAATCACTTTAAAAAAAAGTACTTTAACTATTTTTATACTTCTTCTTTAAGTTCAGGGATGAAGGAATTTTGGAAACCTTGCTTCTTTTCAGCCTAACTGCAAGAAAAGCATATGCGACAGGATTATAATAGAAAAATAGATATTACTGATGTTCCAAAGGCCCTTGAAGAAAAGGGAAGGAAAACAAAAGCACTGGTTTTGCAGCTCAATAAGTTTTTCATCTAGAAAAGACACTGCTCTTGCTCCTTATATCAAATGTTTTATTTTTCCACATCAGTTTATATATATAAACCAAGTTATTATCAAGGGTAGTTGATTTTCTTTGAATGCAAGACTAATCCCTTCAGACAGCTTATTTGTGTTCTAATTAGCTGATTAGAAACACAGGCATTAGCTCCTCAGCTTGGAAGCGGTGGAAGGCAGGAGGGGTTCATGCCCAGCCTGCCCACTTGGCTCCATTCTTGAGTTGTGAAATGGAGACAGAAAAGATGGACTCAGAGGAATAAATGAGCAGAGGTTATTTGTTGTTGTATTTTCAGATGTAATCCTCCTGGTTTTGCTTTTGGCTAGTAATGCTATAAGTATCACAACTAGGACTTTTAAACTATATCTGTGTTAGTAAATTAAAGAGGGCACGTGCACAGGTTTGAGCATTTGTAGAGGTCATCTGAGCTGCAGGATTTTCAGCATGGTTCTTGCTGTGATTTTAACCTCTGCTAGACATAGTTCAAGCCCATGGGCATAGCAGGGACCACAGACGATTTCCACAAAGTAATTTGGATGTAATTATTCTGGTTCTTGGGGGGCCAGCTGAGAAAGTTAAGCTATAGAGAGGCAAGCAATGTCAAGTTGACATTGCTTGAAATGTGTTGGAACTATTTTTTAAATGTGTGCTGGAGACTAAGACACCTTAGAAGTCTTGTTTTTATTCCTCTTCTCCCAGACTTAAATCATATTTGGTCTTTCTTACACTTCAGATCTCCTTTGTTCAATATTTTATTAGATAAATGTTAAAATGGAGATACAGGAAAACTAGTCTCCAGAAGTGGAGTTATGAAGAGTAAATGTAGACGATATCTATTTTGTTTTCTTTCGTTTTCCCTTTTAAAATGAAGAAATAGAACAAAAAGTATCCGTCTGATATTTATTATCAAAGAAAAACTCAGTTTTGAAAGGACTTTTCAAGGTTATCTGGTCCAAGCCTCTGATGAGAGTGGCGCCATATTCGCAGTTAGACCAAGGTTTAAAGTTAAATCAGGTTATCCAGGGAATTATTAAATTGAGTTTTGAATATCACTGAGGATGGAAATTCCTACAAAAATGTTACATAGCTGCTTTTCCTTTTTTTCCTTTAGAACAGCTGTTCCAGAAGTACCTAGAGTGCTATACTGGACCATAGTTAGCTTCTGAACAAAAAGGTGATGGTATTTTGAAGTGTTGACCTTGGCAATGCTCATTTGGGTTATTGCCATTGAGGTCAAGGCGGTTGCTGCCTGAAAAGGACTATTATGATATTCTGATACTATTAGACAACGTATTGTCTTGTAATGGTTGCATTGTAACTGTGATTGGTAGACAAAGAATACAGGAGAGGGAAGTCTTGCACAAAGCAGTGGTCTAGTAGATCACCTGATGAACCTGGTGTATGTTGGGGAAACAAAGCAAAAAAAAAAGATTTGAAAGCACCAAAATCTTTCTTCTGGTTTTGCTGAACTCAAAAACCCCGATTTCACTGACATGGGCATACATCAGCCAATAACTTTGTTCTGGTAAAATTTGAAAGCATAGAAAACTAACTTAATTGTGAAAGTCTCATAAAAAATAGCAGTTAGTTAAGAATAAGCCAAATCAGATGTAAACAACAAAAATAAACCCCAAACAAAACAAATTAGTCCCAAGTGCAATACCTTACAACCTAGGAAGGTGTATGAGGTTCATTGAGTAAGAAGCCTCCATATTTAGAATTGCGGAAATTTCCCAGTGTACCTTTGTTGACCTACTAGGAACGCCCTTCAGAAACAAGACCATCTGAAATGTAAATATATCTTGGCACAGCAAAAATAGTTAATGTCCTTTGCATTTTCAGTTTTTGAATAGTTAAGGACTGAATTTATACTGTATAGAATAAATTTGAGTGATTCATCACTTATGAAAATGTCACATGAACTCCTGTAGAGCTCTATGAAGGACTCAGTAGAGGGTGAATGGGATTTCACAAATCTGTTACATTCCAGATACTTTTTTCTCTCTATTTTTTTTTTTTTTGGTGTGTCCTAATGCTGTCTATTTGCATAAATTAGAAAACCCATCTTCATATAGCCTATTGACCAGATAAAATTAATGTATCTCTATTTACCTGCATATATACTTCATTATTTCTAACATTTTTTTTGAGCTTTATTCCTACTCATAAACTCTTACTCAAATGGACAGGCCACTTGAAATCAAGTCTAGCTGGCAGCTTTGATGGTAGCACGAACAGAAAAACAGGGATGTACCTAAACTTTACAACTGAAACTGCTCAGTTAATAGGCTTTGATCACCAATATAAATGTCCAGCCCTACCCACACCAGCCTCCAGTAACATATTCCAGTTGGTTCAATTAAGCTTGAAGAGTAACTAAATGATATATTTCACTTAGCCATTTACTTATTTATTTTATGCTTTTTTTGTGTGTGTGCCCCTGTATTGAGAAGCAAAATTAATTTGAGTTCTTTCTTCCCAATGTCACTCAATACCCATTTCTTCCCTCTGCTAAGCCTTTCTCATAAAATATAATTCAACCCCAAATTTATATTTGGATCCCAATGGGTGAATTCACGTTCAAGCAATTTAAATGAGATTTGACTTGCCTTTCTATTTTGTTGAAATTATGAAGACTTCTGAGTCACAAACTGTGAAAGTGATGGAAGCTTTACCTACAACCCTTAGTATCTCAAAACGTGCAACTTCCCATTTACATATGTGATAGAGCGAATAGGCCAAATCCTGAGGTACTTGCACAAAGCTGATCGTTTCTTCTTTCAGAATTAACAGAAATGTGGGATGGAAATGAATGGATAAAATTAAATTTTCATTTCAATTTTTTCCATGGGCTTTCTTCTTCCTGTCTGCTCCCTTTCTACCTTGCTGTTGCACAGTTTCTGTCTCTCCAGTATTTTCTATTCATTTTTGTCTCCTCAGCTTTCTACATTGTTCTTTTTTGTCCCGTTTCTTTCATGATTTGATTAATTTTTCCTTTGTTACAGTTTTTTGGTCTCTTTCCTCTGCTTTAAACCACCACAGCAGAAGGTCATAGCTGCCATGAAAAGGGTTACAAAGTTTTACATAAGGAAACCAAAGTTAAGAAGATATCTAGGGACATACAGGTGATAGAATGAAAGTTCTTGCCCATAAACCAGTCCTGCAAAAATACATGATATGGATTGGTGCTGCTGGAGAGTAGTGCTGAAAAACTGCAAATCTCTTCAAAGAGTATTCTGGTGGAAGTTTTTTCCCGTTACTCATAGAGATAATACTTGCAATTAGAAATTAGAGACGTATTCTCCAAATGTGGCAGAATGACCCACAAGCTGCCAGCAGGCTATACTCCTAAGAATCTGAAGATAATTCTGGTTTTGCCGATGAAGTTACTCACATCCTTGCAATCCCATTACCAGGCAGTAATGCTGCCAAGTGTCTCATATTCTTGTCTCATATTTATTGAAAAATTAGATGCACAAAACAGGAAAACTTCAGCTGAGCCTCCCCATTCTAGTAGATACATTACCTATCACATCCAAGGGCATCAGATCCACTGGTCAGGACCACTTCCATTGACCATTCAACCAAACTAGACCAGAGATGTGGAGGTGGTTGCACAGGAGGAATGACATTCGAGCTCCCTCATTTCTTCAATATAAGGTGGCCTAAAGATGTATCTACCTCCTTATGGGAGCCCTCAGTGACTAAGCAGTATGCAATATTTTCCAGTCCTGTTGTTGATGCTGTGCAAGCATGTAGGAAGGTGGGCAAGGTTTGCTGGACAAAGAGGGAGCAGGCACCTGTGGCACTGTTTGGTGATGCAGATTCTCCCTGGAAGCCTAGGGCAGGTTGAAGGAAGCCCTGTGTTTTCTGTTGGGGCTTACACGATTTGGATTAGGGGGTTGCTGGCTAAAACAAATGAACAACATTAAAAAAGAGACCATATCTTACAACTTTCCCATTTATGTTTACCTCCCTGTTTAGCCTGCTTTCTTCTTGGGAAGTCTGTATCCTCTCTCCAACTAGACAGTGGGGAAAATGAACAAGCAAATATTAATTTGCAGTTTTTGAATGTCATTATTTTCATAATATTAATGTCACATTTATGCAGAGAATCTCCATCTCTGTTTCAAGCCCATGGTGCTGAGGAGTACCCAACCTAAGGAAAAGCTAGAGCTCATAACTCAAACAGATAAAGCTGACTAATTAAAAAGCAGAAGAACAGCTTTTCAAATGAGGCAGGCAGTCTGTGAGAAACATAGAACTATATGACGTTTTCTGATTTCACTGTCTTACCAGTGTATCCTTCCTTGCCACTACCTATCTCAATGTTAATTATTTTTAATACAGTTCCTAAAAGTTCTGCGTAACTGAAAAAGCTAATATACCTGAGAACAACCAGTTATGTACTATGAATCTATTTTAGCAGAGAGCAATTGAAAAGAAAATGTTTTAAAATCATTGCTCCTTGTTTTAAAATATTAAATTATGTAGAATGCACATTAATTTTGTAGCAAGTGTGTGTGTAATAATCATAGAATCATAGAATACCAGGTTGGAAGGGATCTCAAGGACCATCTGGTCCAACCTTTCTTGGCAAAAGCACAGTCTAGACAAGATGGCCCAGCACCTTGTCCAGCTGGATCTTAAAAGTGTTCAATGTTAGGGAATCCACCACTTCCCTGGGGAGATTATTCCAATGGCTGATTGTTCTCGTTGTGGAAAATTATTCTAACCTCCAATCAGAATCTCTCCAGGAGTAAAATTCATCAAACCAACATTATCTTTCCCTCTCCTGTAGAATAGCTCATAAAAGCTCATGACAGTTCATAAGAAAACTATTTATTTTAAGGTGTTAAAAGACAGGGAAATCTTTAAATTGCATACAGTCTGATGGAAAAAAAAAAACTACAATTTTGCTCCACTTTTACCTCAATTATTTAGAAAGGTATATACTTAGCTTTGGTATTGTAGAACAGTAGTAAAGGGTATCGTAAAAACTTCTTAGACTACTAATGCTGGATAGCCTAAACTTATATAATAACTCTAATAAATGGATCAAGCAAAGAGGTAGGATCTAGATGCTACAAACTAAGTTGACAGAGTAGAGAGGACTATATTTTCAAAGGGGCATTAAAAGGCAAACAAAATAAAGCAATGTCAAACCAAGGTAACTTTTGGTAAGTGTGCAGCAATGCACGCTGAGGGGGAAAGTAAATTACCTGTGTTAAATGTATAGTCAATAGATTAGGGACAATCTCTTCCCACAGTTTCACAAATTTAAAGGAAAATATACGTAAATCTAAGATATTTTCCTACAGTATTTTATTTTATTTTTACCACTTAAAATTACCTCCAGATGGTGATTTACTCCATGCTATGAAATGTCTAAGATTGGGTAGTACCATAGGAGTGATTATATCAGACCAACCTAAAGGCATGACTCAGATACCCACAAGTCTGAGCCACCTGAGTTTGTCTACATGGTCATGGACGGTGCCATGCAGTTCATATATGAAACCAGTGTCTGAAGTCTTGGAAGATATCAAATCACAGAATCACAGAATGGTAGGGTTGGAAGGGACCTCTGGAAATCATCCAGTCCAACCCCCCAGTGGCAATGGACTCTTGTATTTGTTGATGAATTGAGCTCTGAAGATCCAGCCACTGTTCCATCTCTTACTTTGTCCAGAAGTGGATCCCTAGGGATGAGCATATGGCACACTTCCTTCTCACATCCTCCCAGGCTCCATTTTTCAGGTCAGAAACTTCTGGAGCTAGTTGTAGTTTCTCTGCTCATTGAGGATGCATTCCTAAAAAGTGTAACTGTTCGTGATTTGACAGACAGCAACACAGTTTTTTCTCCATAAAAATTAATGTAATTGAAAGGAGATGTATGTAGGGACTATAGAAATACACCCAGTTTAAATAAATGAGGGCAATTATATGACATGGAAGACAGAGAAGCATGTACAGGACCATCAGAATCACCAACTGTAGGAAAGGCTGGCATTGCACAAACAGCTTTTTGGAGGCTGGAGTGCTCATTGCTTTTTAAAATAAAAATCAGTACCTGACTGCTTGCTGGCTTTGGATTTTGATTGGTACATTACTTTATCAGACAAGATCAAATGATGTCAACATTTTGCTGTTCTTGCTGCCTCTTTCTGTACAATACTTTTCCAGTATTGTCATAATCTTTGTTAGGTGCCTGCTGCTCGTCAAAATCAATCAAGTCAACCATGGGTGAAGGAAGGAAAAGTGGAGTAATGATGATGGTTATCAGAGCGGGGTATTAAATGATTGGCAATAGAACTCTGAAATGGTGGCTAGAAATGCAATGAGGTGTTACTGTATATAGTAACCTGGATTTTTTTCCTCCCTTAGCTTTTCTCCCTTTGCTTTCCTCAATAGCGGAAACAAACATCCAATGTTTACAACACTCATTGGCAAAAGCCTCCACAGTTTAATTACATGTGTGAAAAGCCACAACTTTTTGTACACCAGATATCTCTCTTCACCTGATTCATTTAATGTTCCTTGTTCCTGCAATGGAACAGTGAGAATTCCCTCCATACTGCTCACAATTATATATCACCATTCAATTGTCTGTTTTCCAGGCTGGAGAGTCCTCTCTTAAATATTCATTTCCTAAATAGAAGACATTCCGTACCTTTGATTACCCTAGCTACTCTTTTCTGAACTTTTCCCAATTATACTTAATCTTTTTGGAGGTGGGTCAGCCAGAACTGACCACAATATTCAAGGTACAGACAAACCCTGGAAGTTCTGTGTTGTTCTAACTTTTCAACTAATTCATAACAATTACTTTTCACTGAGCATTGAGCTGATTTTTAATGAGTCTATCCTACCTAGTAGTTTTTTCAGAGCATAGCACTTTGCACAGGAAATTAGGTTGGTTTGATTTTTTTCCCATGTGTGTTTCTATATTTATCTCTCTTAAATTTCACCTGCCATGTTATTGCCCAGTTGGTGAGGGGAGGCTGAGGGTAGACCTTATCACTTTCTACAAATACTTGAAAAGAGGTTGTAGCAAGGTAGGTGTTGATCTCTTCTCCAAATTAACAAGTGATGGGATGAGAGGAAATGGCCTTAAATTGCACCAGGAGAGATTTAGATTGGCTATTAGGAACAATTTCTTCACCGAAAAGGTTGTCAAGCATTGGAACAGGCTACCCAGGGAAGTGGTGGAGTCACCATCCTTGGAGGTATTTAAAAGACAGGTAGACATGATCCTTGGGGACATGGGTTAGTGGTGGACTTGGTAGAGTTAAGTTAATGGTTGGACTGCATATCTTAAGGGTCTTTTCCAATCTAAATGATTCTATGATTCTATGATTCTTAAAAGTCCCTTGTCAAATCTGCCAGCTTTTTGTGTACATTTTGATGTATATTCCAAATGAGGCAATCCACAAAGTAAAACAAACACAATTTATTTAATGAAATTGTTTTTTTCATTCTTCTCATAACTTTCCAAAGGGATATTACTGTAGTATGTCAGCCAATACACACATTCTATGGGTATGCTCTTTGTTTCCTTCAGTTGTCAGAACAGGGTTTTATAAGTTCCTCACAGTGCTTAGCTATGTTTAGTTGTCCCTTTGTCACTTGGAACAAGTTTTCCTAAAAATTAAATGCATACTGAATAGACTGTTTCAGTTGGAAGGGACCTACAACAATCATCTAGTCCAACTGCCTGGTCACTTCAGGGCTGACTAGAAGATAAAGCATGTTATTAAGGGCATTGTCCAAATGCTTCTTAAACACTGCCAGGCTTGGGGCATTGATCACCTCTCCAGGAAGACTGTTCCAGTGTTCTCAGTAAAGAAATGCTTCCTAATGTCCAATCTAAATCTCCCTTGGTGTAGCTTTGAACCATTCCCACATGTCCTATCACTGGATACCACGGAGAAGAGATCAGCAACTTCCTCTCCACTTCCCCTCCTCAGGAAGCCAGAGAGTGCAATGAGGTCGCCCCTCAGCCTCCTTTTCTCCAAACTCAACAAGCCCAAAGTCCTTAGCCACTCCTCAAAGGACATTCCTTCCAGCCTTTTTGCTAGCTTTGTTGCCCTCCTCTGGACACATTCAAGGACCTTCACATGCTTCTTAAGTTGTGGCGCCCAGAACTGCACACAGTGCTCAAGGTGAGGCCACACCAACACTGAATACAGTGGGATAATCCCCTCTCTTGACCGGCTGGTTAGGCTGTGTTTGATGCACCCCAGGACGTGGGTTGCCCTCTTGGCTGCCAGGGCTCACTGCTGGCTCCTGTTGAGCCTGCTGTCGACCAGCACCCCCGGATCCCTTTCTGCAGGGCTCATCTCCAGACACTCCTCTCCCAGTTTATACTTGTGCCTGGCATTATTCAGTTCTAGGTGCATAATCCAGCATTTTGACTTGTTAAATTTTGCCCCATTAATCATAGCCCAATGCTCCAATCTATCTAGATCCCTCTGCAAGGCCTCTTGTCCCTCAAGAGAGTAAACAACACCTCCCAGTTTGGTATCACCAGTAGACCTGCGAATGGTGTATTCAAATCCTGCATCTAGATCATTGATAAAGATATTGAGCGGAACTGGCCCTACTACTGAGCCCCGAGAAACACACACGAGGTGACCAGTTGCCAGCCAGATGTAGCCTCACTCACTACAACTCTTTGAGCTCTGCCCTTCAGCCAGTTCTTCACCCAGCGCACTGTGATCCCACTCATGCCACAGTTGGACAACTTGTCCAGAAGGATGCTGTGAGGGACAGTATCAAAAGCCTTGGTAAAATCCAGAAAATACTATATCCACCACCTTCCCTACATTCATTAGGTGTGTGATCTTATCATAGAAGGCTATAAAATTAGTTAAATAGGCCTTTCTCTTTGTGAACCCACGTTGACTGTACCTGATGATTGCATTATTCTTCAAATGCCTTTCAATAGTACTCAGTATAATCTTCATAATTTTTCCAGGAACGGAGATTAGACTAACAAGTCTGTAGTTCCCTGAGTCTTCCCTCATGCCCTTTTTGTAGGGGCTTTTAAATATCATCTTGCATTAATGGTTCATCCTGAAGCATGCAGAAGAAATTTTTCTTACATCACATCACATCAGGTCAGAAGTGTTTGAATTTTTCAATAAAGATTTACTAAGCACAAAACATTTTTCAGAAATCTGATTACTAGCTTTGATTCAACTGCTGCGCATTGATGGATGAGTAGCTGTATACCTGTCTGCATTATCACTGACGGGACAGGATTAGAAAACTTGCTGTTTGCATAGAAAATAAGATATACTGTCTGCAGTAAGCAAGCCAGCATAGAACCTTTGCACATCTTGAGAAACAGCGTTTGTTTGACTAGCTGCACTACACTGCAGTACTGTTAACCTATGTCATCATTCCAGACACTGTCAGTCAACAGTTTGGTGTATTATAGCCAAATGACTCCTTCAAAGCTGCCATGTATGTACAGGACTTTCTCAGGTGGAGAGAGGTTAACAGACAGCTGACAAAGGATTCTGGTCATTCTAGACACCTTTGTGATTTTTTAGCTAGAATTTTTTACAAAGCTAGAATTGGTTGTGTACATCAAGTAGATATGTGCTTTAACCTTTATATTTACAGCATGTTTTGACAAGGGGTAGAAAAACCGTCATGGTCTTGGTGACCTCCCTGCTATGTGAAAGCCCCAGGAAGCCTGGGTTGCAGTGCCAAGAGGGGAGTGCGGGTGTCACAGGCAATGACCTCTGCTACAGGTGTAGTTTCTTAGAAGCAATAATTATTATTTCCACTCCTCTCACTGTAAGAACAGTCCAGGCTTCATCCTTGAGGCAGCAAAATTCAATTTTCCTTGGACAGTTGAAAAAACAGAGCTGGTTCAGGACAATTCATACAATAGAAAGCCAAGCAAAATGACTCCTACTAGAGAAATTTTCTCTTAACACACTTTCTCTGTACCCTTTCAGCTGTGCTCCTCTAAGTGAATCAGTTTTCTCTGTGGGAAAGTGCAGAGTGAAAATAAGTATAAGAGAAATAGGCATAATGGTACGAAAATCCAAAGGGAAAAGTTCACTACACTGAGTGATTTTTTTTTTTCCATTATTTTTTTGCTGCCAAAGTTATTTCACCTCCTTAGGAGGTTGTCAGAGAAACTAAAATTTTAAGGGATATAGTATTGTCATGGAGTATTTTCCAATAAAAAAGGTGTGGAAGATTGTTGATTTTTTTTTAATTATAGTCGTATGTTATGAACTGAATCTTTCAAGGTATATAGAAGAGTTGTCAAAGCTTGTCTATGAAAATAATTCATGAAACTTGTGATAAAGCAGCTTGGAATATTTCAACTCCACAATAGTATTTTTAATGAGATTGTTTAGAAAACCAATGTTTTCCTATATGATTCAATTTTCTAGCTTTATGAAACCTAGATTTAGTTTTATGAAACCATTTTTCCAAGAAATTGCACATCTGCTTCAAAATACTCAGAAGCCTGATCTCCAAGGTAGACAATCTTGTGCAGATGGCCAGTGTCCAGAACAGCACCACAAGCGTAGGCAGTCACAACTCTAGCTCTGCCTATGTGTCAAGATAGTGGCAAACAAACCAACTGCAATCCCAAAGCTCCTTTAATGTAGGAACTCAAAAAACCAATTTGTCTTAGCTGAAGCAGAGTAAAGATAAAAAAGTCTTCCAGATGGGAACTGGCTTGTGTTCCAGGAGCTGGGATATTAATATGGCTGGTGCACATCTACATATGACCAAGCAGACCAATACAGAGCCATTCTGAAGATAATACTCAGAACACAAATAACTTCTACTAGGTATTGACCCTCTGCACTCCCTCTGAACCAGAAGGAACCAATAAACTATATTTCCTCTCTCAGCACCTGCCTAGTGATGTCTTCAAATCAAGGCTTCCATGTTGACACAGAAAATCTGCTATAGCAAAAAGTAGAATTTCTGTAGTCAAAGACCTATTGCTGGCTTTGCATAAAGGTGAAATTTATGGTTTGTGATATGCACATGGGTTCAGAATAGATGTCAAATGTCTTCATCATTGTTAAACTCTGGCTAAGTATGAATTCATTTCACTTGTTTTTAGTTGACAGGCCTTTAGTGTAAGTCTCCTGAACCTTTGTCTATGGTAAAAAGAGAATCACCAGAAGATGATTTCCTGAGTCACTCTCATGCATGTACCTGTGTCTGTCTATCGACTACATTGAGGTCTGGCTAGCAAGACAGCTAACTGAAACTCTTTTAACTGAAAAAAACATCAAAAGAATTGCACCTTTAATGTGTAATTTTTATGAGAAGAAATTCAAGCTGTCAATCTCAGAACGTTCCTACAGTCCTATATTGCTGAAAAAACAGGTCTCCATTTTTTCCCATGCAATGAACTCTTGAATTCAGTGTGTGAGTGAAGCTTTCCCACAGCATTCTCCTGGAGAAACTGGCTGCTCATGGCTTGTTTGTGTGTACTCTTCGCTGGGTAAAAAACTGGCTGAATGGCCAGGCCCAAAGAGTGGTAGTGAGTGGAGTTACATCCAGCTGGCGGCCACTCACGAGTGATGTTCCCTAGGGCTCAGTGTTGGGGCCGGTTCTCTTTAATGTCTTTATCAATGATCTGGATGAGGGGACTGAGTGCACCCTCAGCGGTTTTGCAGATGACACCAAGTTGGGCGGGAGTGTTGATTTGCTTGAGGGCAGGAAGGCTCTACAGAGGGATCTGGACAGGGTGGATCAATGGGCCAAGGCCAATGGTATGGGGTTCAACAAGGCCAAGTGCCAGGTCCAGCACTTGGGTCTCAACAATCCCGTGTAGTGCTACAGGCTTGGAGAAGAGTATCTGGAGAGCTGCCTCCCAGAAAAGGACCTGGGGGTTGAATATGAGCCAGCAGTGTGCCCAGGTGGCCACGAAGGCCAACAGCATCCTGGCCCGTATCAGAAACAACGAGATGAGCAGGACTAGGGAAGTGATCGTCCCCCTGTACTCGGCACTGGTGTGGCACCACGTCGAGTACTGCGCCCAGTTTTGGGCCCCTCACTACAAAAGAGGTACATAACAGGGCCTGTTGTGATAGGGCATGGGGTAATGATTTTAAACTAAAAGAGGGTAGATTCAGACTATATAGAAGGAAGACATTTTTTACAATGAGGGTAGTGAAACACTGGAAGAGGTTTCCCAGAGTGGTGGTAGATGTGCCATCCCTGGAAACATTCAAGGTCAGGTTGGACGGGGCTCTGAGCAACCTGATCCGGTTGAATATGACCCTGCTCATTTCAGGGCGGTTGGACTAGTGACCTTTAAAGGTCCCTTCCACCTTCCAACCCAAACTATTCTATGATTCTATGATTGATTCTATTATTCTATTATTCTTCTGTCTCAATTGTGTTATAGATACTATAGGTACTACAGCATAGACAGAATACTACAATGCAGAGCTATATTATAGATCTATAGATAGTATAATACTGTATAGATCTATACTTAAGATATAGATCTAATACTATAGATACTAAAGTGTCTAGTGGTAGGATTGAGCTATAGAAATGGGCATGGGCATTTGTAACCGATTCCGCAGAATTATAGCAGGACCACAGTTCTGTATTCAGATCTGTGCTACTGTCTGCCATGAGGCAAGTCAGTTTTAAATACAGCCTTGTAAGAGTGCTTAACCATTTTGAAACTTCTGTGAAATTCTAGGTAAGCAGCATTCAACATTGATTCAATGTCAAGTGTTGATTTCTGTCATAGGCAGAGGATCTACACAGCAATGCTCTCTTTTTCTGAAACTAAAGGAGGTGGTGAAGTTAGTGCATCTCCCAGTAAAAAAACCAAGCTGTGGACATAGGCTCTTTAGTAAGAAAAGGATTTTCTCCACCCCCATCCAGACTATTAGTATGCTCATTAGAATTCAAAAGTCCCCAATTTGTTATTTAAATGAAGACCCTTCATACTTGCTCTAGGGATGGCAGAACTGACTGTGGATAAAGGGATCTGTTGTAACATGAATAAGCGATTTTGGAAGTTTGAGATTCATCTCACTTAAGATATCTAAAGGTTACACATCTACTCTAAGCCCTTCGCTCTTCCTGTCATTAGTAGAAAGAGCTGGGGGCTCCAGAGAATGATTCATCTCAGCTGTCCTAGACATATGTCATGAAGAGATGAATCGCACTCTGAAGGTACTTGTTCTCTCCTGTGACTATAAATGAATCACAGTGTGACTAAATCAGACTTAAAAACTTTGACTTAAAACTAATTTTCTGATAGCTAACTGCGAGTAGATTAATCCCACTTCAATTGTCTTTTTGTTATAACTTTTTTTCAGTGTGAAGGAAATAAACTATGTCAATGTAGTCTTTCAAAGAACGCAACTGTCATCAAAGTGAAATGGAGCAATGATTACAGATATAACAATTTGTATAGACTTTCACTAGTATTTTTATCCTGGCAATAAGCATTTTTTGGTGTATTAGGAAAAGTGAATACAAAGTACAAACCTTAAAAATAATTACTAGGCATGCACTTTCAGCATAGGTACCATAATTTCCTGCTGTGCTCATGATCAGGTTCAGCACACTTAACTTCACCAATGCTAAATGTTACCTGCTTAAAAGTTAGAAAACTATAAGTTAAATGCTTAAACTACTTATTTAGACCCTAGTGAGAGTTACTGTTGAAATAAAAGTACTTCCAGGAGTTTTATCATGCCATCCTAACAAATACACCGATAGCAGGCAGAATAAATTGTCATTTCTGATGACAACTACAGAGAGGGCTTAAATAACTAGATTATAATGGATTATCAGGAAGAGAGGGTAGCTGAAAACTTTTTTAGGTAGCTGGACAAAGCCTTATAACCACAGAACTTGGTACTCACGGGCATCTTTAACCACACCAATATGTGCTGGAAAAGCAGCGTCTGGAAACAAGCAATCCAGAAGATATTTGAAATATATTAATACAATTTCTTGATACAGGTGATTAATAAACTGAATAGAGAAGGTGTTCTATTACACCTGCTACTCACAAACAAGAAAGCACTGGCTGAATGTATGAAGGTCAAGGGCAACCTTGGTTACAGTGACCATGAAATTGTGGGTTTTAAGATCCTAAGAGAACTGAGCAAGACAAAGAGATGAATTGTGAACTTGGACTTCTTAAACACAGATTTTGGTCTGTTCAAGGATGTACTTGGTAGGATCCCATGTGAAGCTGCCCTGGAGGACAAGAGGCCCAAGAGAGCTGCCTGATTTTCAAGGACGGCAAGACCCAGAGCTCAAGAATTGTCCACCCCTACATTCAGAAAGTTGAACAAGGATGGCAGGAGGTCACCATGGATGGACATGGAGATCTTGACTGATCTCAGCACAAAAAAAAGCAGTATATAGAAGGTGGAAGTAGGGACAGGCTACCAGGGGGTGTGAGGGAAGAGTACAAGGACATTGCTTGCACATGTAGGAACGGAGTGAGGACAAACAAAGCTGAGCTGGAGTTAAAATGAGCAAAAGACATGAATGACTACAAGAAAGGTTTCTGTAAGTACTTTGAGAGCAAAAGAAAGGCTAAAGAGCTTATGGGCCCATTGTTCAGTCAGGCAGGGGATCTAATGGGAAAAGACTGAAATACTCAATACTTTTTTTGCTTCAGTTTTCCCTTGTACAACTTGTCCCAAGGCCCTTCAGGTCACTGAGCCTCCTAGCAGGGTCTATGCGAGTGAAGGAATACCCACTGCAGAGTAACATATATTTATACATAACTTAACCCTCCCAGGTGTGCACAAATTAATGGGACCTGCTGTGATGCATCCAAGGGGTTGATGGAGGTGTCTAATCTCATTAGAAGACCGCTATCTATCACAACAAACAGTCCGGGCAGTCAGAGGAGGTTCCCAATGACTAGAAGAAATCAAATGTCTTGCCCTCTTTGGGAGGGAGGATCCAGGGAACTACAGGTTGGTCAGTCTCTCTTCAGTTCCTGGGAAGGTGCAGTTCCTGGAAGGAGCAAATCCTCTTAGAAGACATTTCCAAAAATACGAAGGACAAGAAAGTGGTTGGAAGCAATCAGAGTGGATTTAAGAAGGGCCTGATAAACCTTGTTTCCTTTTATGACAAGGTGTCTGGCGCAGTGGACAAAGGGAGGGCAATGGATCCTTTATACCTTGACTTTAGGAAGGCTTTTGACAGCCTCCCACAGCCTACCATGATGGTCAGGCTGGAGCACAGGTTGTGCAAGGAGTGTCTGTGAGAGCTAGGTCTGTTCAGCATGTAGAAGAAAAAGCTCATGGAAACATTATTTCTGTCTGCAACTGTCTGATCAAAGCATACAGAAGAGAGAGGCAAACTCTCTTCCTGGAGGTGTCCAGCAACAGGACAGGAGGCAATGGATACAAGTTGGAACACAGGAGATTCTGATAATAATGTAAAGAAAAATACTTGTAACCAAGGGGGTGATCAACACTGGCACAGACTACCCAGGAAAACTGGGGAATCTCCACCCTTGGAGGTTTCAAGACTTGACCAGAAATGTCTCTGATCACTCTATGTGCTTTGAGGGTGGGGTTGGACTAGATAAACTCTGGATGTCCCTTACAACCTAAATTATTCTATGAGTCAATAATTTTGTTCCGTTTCTAGATTTTTAAATTCAGGTGAAATGAATTCCGGTCTTAGGCAGGAGTCAGCTCAAGAGTAAATTTTTAAATTTGTGTGCCTATCTGTGTAATAGATGTCTGAACTCCCATTGTAGTAATTGGTGATCTAATTAGTACAATGGAGCCTACTGAGACGTGTCTTGAGGTTGAAGTCTAGTGTTTGGGAGCTCACTCCCGTAATATTTAATGGGACACGCAACATATTTAATGTGGGAGCGTAATACCCACTGGTATTACTGGGTATTGGGTATGCTGGCTATCTAAGATCAGATTCAGGTAAGTGCACTAAATGAACACAATCACATGCTACGAAATAAGCAACAAAGGGCCTAGACTATAATTAGGCATCTTCAGAGATTTATAATCATGTATTATTGCTTTAGAATATCAGTTCAGTGAAAACATAACTGTGTTAACACAAAAAAGACTTTACAGACCTTTCTTGTATTTAGATTAGTATAAATCCCTATTTAGGCATTTTGCCCACTTTAGGATCAGTGCCAAAATAAACCCAAAATGTAACTGAATTAAATTTGAATTAAATCTGACTTTATAACACTGCCATTTTGAACTGAGATTTCAGGCATGAATTGTGCAAGGTTAGTTCAAAGTTCAGAGAAGCTATGGAAAACATTAGATTAACTGGTAATAAATAAATAAATAAATAAATGGCATGAAATAAAATCTTTTTTTGTCATCTCCTTTTAAGTTTGGGCACCATGGCATTTTCATCCACCAACACAACCTCCCTACAATGGTATCTCTCTGCTTTTAAAGTTTTGGAAAGTTTTAATCTTGTGTACTTTCAAGCATGTGATCACATTTGATCTGGTTGTAAGGCTTCTCATGTAAAGTAACATCATAGAATCATAGAATCATAAAATCATAGAATGGTTCAGGTTGGAAGGGACCTTAAAGATCATCTAGTTCCAACCCCCTGCCATGGGCAGGGACACCTCCCACTAGACCAGGTTGCTCAGAGCCCCATCCGGCCTGGCCTTGAACACTTCCAGGGATGGGGCATCCACAGCTTCCCTGGGCAACCTGTGCCATTGTCTCACCACCCTCACAGTAAAGAATTTCTTAATTTTAAGAAGAATTTAAAGAATTTCATCATTTTAAAGGAACCTTCAGTGAATTCTGACCATGTAGGCCATGGACTTATTCCCCCTAGTTCTGTCCCACTTGTGATCTGTATCAGGAATTCAACTTTTACTCCTTTGTGGTCTCTCTAAAATTATAGCTTTTCTTAAAAACCTTTAGCCATACCTTTAGAAATGCTTCTTTAATGAAAGTCCTCATAAGAGCTGCTGGGTCTTAATTTCTGCTCAGGACTGTGTCCAGCTGGGTTTTGAGTGTCTCAAAGGATGGAGACTCCATAGCCTCTCAGAGAACCCGTTCCAGTATCTGACCACCCTCACAGTAAGTTTGTTATGTCTAAATGGAATTTCCTGTGTTTAAGTTTGCCTGTTCTGTCACTGGGCACCACTGAAAAGAGTCTGGCTCCATCTTCTTCATGCCCTCCTGTCAGATATGTGCCTACATTGATAAGATTCTCTCTGAGCCTTCTCTTCTACATCTGGGTGCTGTGTCTCTTCACCCTGTCCTCATGTGACAGATGCTTCAATTTGTTAATCACTTTCATGGCTCTTAGCTGAACTCACTTCAGTATGTCCATGTCTCTCTTGTGCTGGGGAGGCCAGAACCAGACCTAGCACTCCAAAAGTGTCTCACCAGCCTGAGAAAGAGGGGAGGGATCACCTCTCCTAACCTTTGGAGGTTAGGACTAAAAAATGACTCTTTACCTAATGAAGCCCAGGGTGCTGTTGGCTGCACTTTTTTTTTTGCCACAGGGATGCATTACTGGCTCATGTTCACCTTCTTTTCCACCAGGACCATAAGGTCTTTCTCTGTAGAGCTGCTTTCTAGATGGTTGATCCTCAACTTGTACAATTACATGAGTTATTCCTGTCCAGGTACAGGATTTCTCACTGCCTTTTATTGAATTTCATGAGGTTCCTGTCGGCTTGCTTCTCCAATCTGTTGAGGCCCCTCCACATGGCAGTGCAATCATCTGGTGTATCAACCACACCTCGGAATTTTGTATCGTCTGCAAAATTTCTGAGTGTACTCTCTGTCCCACTGTCCAGGGCAGTAATGAAGATGTCCACTTATCTAATCTGTACTTTCTTAGTTTGTCTGTGAGAGAAACAGTCTTGAAAGCCTTAGTAAAGTGGAGATAAACAGTATCTACTGTTCTCCCCTAACCCACCAAGTCAGTCATCTCATTTTAGAAGGCTGTCAGGTTGGTCAAGCATGATTTTCCTTTTGTAAATGTATGCTGACTACTCCTAATCACCTCCTTGTCTGTCCTTCATATGTTTTGTAATTGCTTTCAGAATGATTTACTCCCATCAGCTTCCCAGGGCTAGCTCCCTTCAGCCCTGCTTTATGGTTTTCAAAGTCTTTCCTGGCTGCATCACCCGATGTCCTGTGTTTTGCCAACCTGTTCCACTACTTCTTCACTTGACTTTTGGGTCATCATGTCTGTCCCTCATTGTTTCTAGTTTAAAGCTGTCTTTACCAGGTTGGCCGTCCTTTGAGTAAAGATGCTTTTGCCTTCTGTGGTCAGATGGTTCCCATTTCTTCCTGGCAGTCCTCAATCCTCAAAGAGCATCTCATGGTTGCAAAACCTGAATTCCTATTGCCAACACCAGCTGTGCAAGCAACTGCAATTGATAATAATCACAGTTGCAAGTAATTTATAGTTTTTTCATCTATGCTACACAGTGCCTTGTTAATGAGAGGATGGGCTTCCTTTCCAAGAAGAGACTATGCAGTAAAAAAGGTATGAAGATGAGGGGGTTTTATTCTTGTAACTGGCAGTTGACATTAGCTGTGTAATATTTCTTGGAAATTCATGAGACTCCCCCAGAGGTCAATGCTCCTTTAGTACAAAAAGAAAAGAAAGAAAAAAAAAAGTCTTTAAAAGCAAACTACCAAGTTTATGCTTCCCACTGGATTTGTGAATGCTTTGCTTGCTGTACCTTGTTAAATGTAAATTTAAAAAATGTCAAGTAGATACCTGCTGAGAAACAAGTAGTTTCACTTTCTAACTGGGTCATACCCAATTCAGTCACAAAGGGCATGACTTCAAGTAAAAATGATGTTCATGATCAATCCTCTTTTTATAAACAGACTGTTCTGCCCCTAAACTTCCCAGCACAAACCCACCATAGGGCTTAGAAGGCATCAGAAAGTCTGAGTTCAACCTTTATAATGAAGGGAGTTTATCTCTGACAATGGGATTTATCTCATCTAAATTTAGAGGTAGGACTCAGATGAAGGTTAAGACACCTGCATTTTGATATCTGTATGTAGTTGTCTTTATGGGATTATAGGTGTTTAAACCCCTTGCCAAAGGAAACCATAATTGTACCATCACTGGATTTTAGGGGATGATTCGGCTGATCAGAAGCCTAATACACAATTTGGTTGCCTTAGTCTAGGCAGTTACCTAACCCGCTCAGGGCTGCCTAACCAGAGATACCAAATGCAAAAGGCTGGCAGTTATGGCACAGCAAATACATGAGACCTGCGTCCTTCTACAATGGCATCTGGAAGCTGGGATTGCCCCATATGGGTGTCCTCTGAGTATGATGAGGTTAAGGAGAGGAGCTGGCTAATTTTCCTGCCTAAACTTGCGTAAGGTGAATAGTTTCCAGAATATGGTTTCACATATTTTATTTCTTTCTTCCACAATTTTCATTCCTATAGGACAAAGCAGGCACCTGCAATGATCCAGCCTTTCTTTGTCACATGGCAGAAAATGCCCTGCAAGAAACAACACTAATGAGATAGCTATAGCCTTTTTGCCCCTTGTAAATCTTTCTTTGCTGAGCGTGCACGAACAGATAAAAGCAAGGCTCAACATTTCATTTTGTACTGATAGCTTTCAAGCACTGTGAACCTTGATCCATTGGTAAGGCTGTTAATTACTACATAGTGTATATCAATATTATCACCAAAGGCACATTGAAATATTTCCATTACATAGGCACCGCATCATGAAAATTGTTGGATTTACTCTGAACAGTGCACAACAAACCAAATTACAGTTCTTTGTCAAAAGATGCTCTGCTTCAGCAATTCTTTATTGACAGACCTAAAAGGAATGCTTGCTGAATTCATAATCAAAAGAAGACAATATATCTATTTGAATATGAAAATCATTGATATTACAATGACTTTCCTCATGTATCATTATGATCAGGCAAAATATTTCCATCTATTCAAGCAACGTGAAATTTCAGAAAACAACAATTCTTACATTTGTCCACTGCTTCCCATCACTTGTCTTAAGTAAGCCTTGTCATCTAGTGTGTGAAATTCTAATATTTTTCAGTTTATGAAATTGAGGAAGAAATTATATAATTTGCCACAGCTAATAAAACCAGAATAGGAGTTCCTGAAGAGCTAAATAAATAATTATATGAATGTGGAAGTAGAGTAACTGCAATATGTTTAACAATAGGTATGTATGCCAAATGCTCCTTATTGCACTTTAGTTTTGGTTTAAAGTTATTTTAAACAACTTTTCCGAAGTACTAAAATTTAACTTTATTTTTACAAGTATGCAAAATACTCAGGGTACCTGCACATTCATTTTGGTTTTCCATGATCTTTTTTTTTCTAAATTCCGTCAGTCCATGAAATTTTTTCTTCATTTTATGTTAATTGAGAATGAAAGACTGAGGTAATATAGGGAGTGTCTATCTTTCAGGTGACTGGTGTAACCACAATGGTTAGAGTGACACAAATGTCTTCAGTGCTGTGTTCTGCACCAAACACAAAACCCTCTCCTGTTCACAGAGGCAGAACTGATGAGTTTACCAGTCATGGACATACAGTGTTAAAACATAGTTTTCTTAAAACCAGAGAGATGTATTTGATAAATCAAGTTTTCAGTATGCCACTGCAGCTCTTGAATCCTACTCTTGCATAATATTTTTCATTCTCCTTCCTGTCTGGTGAACCACCTCAGTCTGTTCAAAGGAAAAATAGACCTACTTTGAGTTACTAAATAATAAATAAGAAAGTAATCATCTCATTTTGTAACATGGAACATTGCACAGTTTATGAGTGCTATCCTTCTTTCTCCACACCAAGGTAAACTATAGGCTGAAGTTGAAGTGACAGGTTATTGTGAACTCGCTTGAAATGTAAAAGCGGTTCCAGATCAAACCTGTGAGAATTACTACTATCATAAGAGCAGGAGTGCCTGGCACCTCAGCTGAGGCTGGGCTTCCACTTTGCCAGATTTGCTAAGCTCCCTGGAGATGGTTTGGGTTGTCTCGAATGGCGCCGGTTGCCTTTGTTAGACACCTGAGTCCTGATGTCATGGCTAGTGGGTTTAATCCATCTCTGGACACCCCTGACTACATGCATTCAATGTCAGTTGACTGCACTGGAGATTTAAACACATAGACCAATAAATGTCTAAGTCTTTTTCTCCACGTGAATCTGACTTCCTTCACGCTCACTGTTTAGGGCATAAAAAGGCTAGAGAAATACGGTTGTATGAGATTATACTTTGTACACATCTAAGAGTGGTGACTGTCAGAGGTACCGTGGGCAATGAAGGTCCCTCAGAAGAGCTGCAGAGGAGCGAGGCCAAGCAGTTTGTTATTGTCATAGGCAACCTGACACAGCATGGTGTCCTTTCAGACTCAACATGGCGCATTCACCACAAAGATATCCTTCCTCTCAAATGAAAACAGAGGTTAAAAGCATAATTAGCAAAGGAAATATTGGCTATGTTGAAAGATATGGAAAGTTCTTACTCATCTATTTTCAGATAGCAGTGGGAAGGGGCTGGGGGATGTCTTCCTGGCAGTTGATATCATGCAGGCATATTCCTCTCCATCTGGCAAGCTGAGCATGCAAATTCAGTCCCTGAAAACTGAGAAAATGGCAGTAGTTCAGAAAACACATTTCTTTGTTCCACAGCTAGGTGTTTCTGATGGGGCTGTAGCTACAGAAGGTCATAGGAATTACCATGCATCCCCTTTTCAAGGAAAACAATACATATAGATAATTTGATATGAATTCTAGCAATACCTAATGTGAAAGAAAAAAGAATGTTTATTTTTTTTTAAGCAGTAATTTAGGGAATACATACTAAACATTTAAGTTAAAACTAGGCTTCTTTTATGCTGTTGCAAACAAAGGAAAAGCCTATATTGGCTGAATATTAATCCTGTTTATGAAACAGAAATCAGGTGAATGATCTTTACCATTCTTTATATTTTACTTGGATGCTGGCTTTTTTTAATTTGGTGATCCTGGTGTTTTCTTACCAGAAGACAATATAAGAAATTGAGTCACTCATAGCAACATTAATCTTGCTCTATGTTTTGTTATTATACATTGTTCATTGATGTATATTCTGAGCTCAAGTTCTGTTGTCTAACTGAAATAATTTCTAACTTCATTTTGATTTCAGGTTTTCAAACTCTGGTGTTTTGCTCATAAATTCAATATTCTTGTATCCATGGCAACAAGAAGATGTGCATACTTTGTCTTAAATATTATCTCACTAAAAAGTCAAACGCTTGATATGGGAAGCACTTTGCATGTCAGAACTTCACTGGATTTCAGATAGACAGTTATGAACAAGAAATCAAATGTGTAGTGACTTTGCTGCTGGATGTACTATAATTACATCTCTGCTTCACAATGCACTTTTATGGCCCAAGGTTCTTCAAAATGAAAAACAAAGTGCTGCATCTTTATTTATTAAATGCTAATGCATTCCTAACAGGAAGACTTAACTCTACAAATGTTTAACAATTATGTAGAACGCGCTAAAGTGCTCTCAGCTTAATCAGTTTGTTTTCATCTTTTTTATTTTCATTTTCACCAGAATTCAACAGCAAGAGATTGGTCTTAACAAAAATACAGAGATAGGAATCAGCATATTTTATAAGACTTCAACTCACCTCCAAGTTTCAGTGAACCAGAACAGTAAAGACCAGTATAGGCAGTGAAGAGAGGATAAAAGTACTCCTTTAATGTGATCTTCCCACCCATTATAAGTCCTTAGATTTATTTAAACAAAATTGTCTTTTGAAAGAAATTCTGACATATCCCCAATAACTGCAAACAAACTTAGGAACTTTCTTTATGAGCGTTGGCTTCTCAGGACCCTAAAATGTGTTTGGAAGATAGGTGCACAAAATAAAGCTATTTGAGCCAAGGTTGGAACCCAAACAACTACAATTTCCAGAACAGGTTAGAGAGGCCTATCAGTTGCTAGTGTCCAAATATCTTCAAGAAGAATTAGGACAGTCACTTAGTCATCAAAGTTCAAAGTCTTCGTGTTTGAAAATGCCACCCACGTACTTCTTTCTTATGTAGCAGTAGTAAAACAAAGAATTACTTGTTAAAAAACTGGTTAGAATTACTTGTAGTAAAACACAAACAAGGAGACTCCGAGATGAAGAAGACTTTAATTGAACACTACAGGGAATTGTCTGTATTGAATTCTTAAGAGGAAATGCAGGAAAACATGCAACAATTAGAAATGTTTGCATATCATAAATCCTGTTTTGAGAACATACAGTTCTTATCATTGTTTCTATCTGAATAAACAAAATGCAAATTTGAACAAATTTTTTTAATTTTTTTTTTCTGATGGTGTATTAGAATAAAGGTACACCTTTGGTTCAGATGTCTTATTCCTCTTTTTTTTTTCCTTTTTATTCTCGTTTTTGTTCTATTCCTCTATTATTCTTCTCTTGGCATCTTTGGGTTTTTTATGCTTAACATGCATGTAAAGCACAAATTGAATGCCAAGCCAAGGTCAACAGTTCTGAATGACATCTGCAATAGTTTCTCCAATTTAATTTTCTCTTTGTGCTTTACCTACAGATCAGTCCTAACTTTCAGAGATGCTGACTGCTCACAACATCTACCAGCTTGTTTTAAAATTGCTATGGACTCAGGCCTTAAAAAAAACCCAGTAACTCAAAGGTTTTTTGAGTTTGGATTGACACAAAACCAACCCAGAAACGTGACACTGAATCAATAAATGATTTTGGCTAACTTTATCTCCTGACATTCAAATAATAAAAATAAATTTTCAGGAAAAGACAATTTCACACAACAGTTTTGCTAGATCTGACATGGACATTCAAGGTACCAAATTGCCTCTTAAACTCTTGTTTTTAGCTTCCAAAAGCAGAAGAGCCCAAAGACTGGAACATTCCATTCCCTAATAAAGTAGCAATATAAGTTATATTGGTCCCGTATTGCGACCAGTACTGTTTAATATCTTCATCAATGACATAGAAAGTGTGATCAAATACACCCTCAGCAAGTTTGCAGATGACACCAAGCTGACTGATGCGGTTGACACAGCTCAGGGACGGGATGTCATCCAGAGGGACATGGACAAGCTCAAGAAGTGAGCCCATGTGAACATCCTGAGGTTCAACAAGGCCAAGTGCAGGGTCCTGCACATGGGTCAGGACAACCCCTGGTATCAATACAGACTGGGGGATGAAGGGATGGATAGCAGCCCTGCCAAGAAGGACTTGAGGGTACTAGCGTGTAAAAAGCTGGACATGAGCCAACAATGTGCACTCACAGCCCAGAAAACTAACCATATCCTGGGCTGCATCAAAAGAAGTGTGGCCAGCAGCTCGAGGGAGGTGATTCTGCCCCTCTACTCTGCTCTGGTGAGGCTCCACCTGGAGTCCTGCATCCAGCTCTGGAGTCATCAGCACAGGACAGACATGGACCTTTTGGAGCAGGTCCAGAGGAAGACCACAAAAATGATCAGAGGGCTGGAACACCTTTCCTATGAAGACAGGCTGAGAGAGTTGGGGTTGTTCAGCCTGGAGAAGAGAAGGCTCCAGGGAGACCTTATTGTGGCCTTCCAGTACTTAAAGGGGGCCTACAGGAGAGATGGGCACAAAGTTTTTAACAGGGCCTGTTGCAATAGGACAAGGGGTAATGATTTTAAACTTAAGGAGGGTAGATTTAGACTGGATAGACGGAAGACATTTTTTACAATGAGGGTAGTGAAACACTGGAAAAGGTTTCCCAGAGAGGTGGTAGATGCCCCATCCCTGGAAACATTCAAGGTCAGGTTGGAAGGGTCTCTGAGCAACCTGATCCACTTGAAGACGTCCCTGGTCTTCGCAGGGGAGGTTGGACTAAATGACTTTAAAGTTCCCTTTCAATTCAAACTATTCTATGGTTCTATGATTCTATATCCAAACTGTTCCAACTTCTAATTTTCCCTTTTTTTCCCCTACTCCCTAGTTACAAATTTTTAAAAAGAAAAGAAATCAGCAGAAGAAATTTTCAATAATAGACATACGAGCTAACTGTTCTTTAGTGTAGTTTTCCTATGCTCATAGGACTGAATGCACATTTCTACAGGGGAGGACAGGCATTATTTCGAATTTCAGAAATTAGGTTTTAGATTAACTCATAAAAGTTATTGTAGAAAAGCATGGTATTACTTATGTGGAGCAGAATTTTTAAAAAGCATTGTAATATTCTCTTTCTCTTTTGCCCTTCTCTTCTGTTCTAACAGTAATTTCTTCCCATCATATTGCTTTTTCCATCATTTTTCTCAGTTCAGAGTATTTTATCACCATTTTAAGTCTAGAGTTCTGGCAGTTCAATTACAATTATAAACAATCACTGTAGAAATCAATTCAACTAATGATGTTTCATGCATCTTCTTCTTTGAAAGAAGAAAAGAAAACTTTCACCAGAACTCAAGACTTCAATAAACATCAGACTTGACACATACACTGTCTGTTATTTGACTAGAGCATTGTGTGCATACTGAAATGAGATTTGCTTTGTTTTTTTTTTTTTTTTTCTGGTGGAAGTGAGCCTCTTGAGATGTGATACCCCATAAGTAATTTGCCCCTTGTATTTCTTGTTTGAATCTTGGCTCTGAATGAAGGACAGCATCTAAAATAGTCATACTTGGTTCTTGTGCCTTTAAAAATCGTTATCCTACAAGAAGCTTAGACTGAAGTGAAAACTTGTCCCACCCCTTGTTTATTCCTTTCTTTAACACCATTTGAAACAACACTGCAACCATTTTAATTGCTTTTTGGCCTAAAGTTCACACCCTCACTATGTCTTCTAGATCAACTTGCTCATTCAATTTTTTTATGCAGCCCTGTGAATATTTTTCTGAAATAAAAAATTCCTTTGCCTTTAAGACCTTGATGTCACGGCTTGAAGGTAAGATGTTCCTTCCAAAGATCTTTTCCAATCCCTGAGGCATACTCTTTTCAAAAGATAAGGCCATGGCGCCACACCTTTTTGGAGTGATGTTCTGTTCTAGTGCTGCTCCAAAGAGGGTTGACATCTGGAAAAAAGTATATTATCCTCAGTTTGACTCTGCAAATGATGGAAAGTAGAAAAAAAAGTGGCCAGGTGGACTGCCACACTGATTTCCAGAATTCACTCCTGTATAAACTCTTTTATGTTTTGCAGGGTTTGTGTTTTCTGCTTACAAACATTTTGGGTTTTCCTCCCTATTTTTGAGAGTACTATGAGATGTTTGTAAAAAGTTGCCATTTATCCTCTTCTGTGCAAACATTAATACTTTACAAAAATCTTTCAGTATAATGAGAATTATGTGAATTATGTGAGATATAGAGTTAACAAGAACTTAGATGCAGGGAAAGAGAAGAGAAACACCATCTCTGTGGGACTGAAGTATTCAAAACTGCTCTCCAGTGGATGAGCAACCGGACCAGAAGGAAAGCAGGAGAAGACAAGGGATTTGAGAACTTGAGAAAAGAAAAAAAAGTTCCTGGACTATTTTTTGTATTTTGCTCTGGTGATCTGATAAAAATGCATGTACAGCTTGAGGAAAGAGGTATGAAAGCAAGGTTCTTCCTCACCCAGATAGACATTATCTAAGTAACCAGGGACAGAGATCTGAAATGTAGGTATACCTGCATCTAATATAAACTAAATGTAGGCCCATACTTCTAGCCTTGCGGCAGAAAGCGCAGGTATAGACTAATATACTGAGGAATAGGATCACTACATAACAGCTATTAAACTTCTTAGTTTGCATTGGGATATTTTGTGCCCTGGCTGTTTTGTTTCCTCTCTTGATTCCTTAACACCCCTGCAGAAATGTATTTGTCAGCAAGGAAGCCATTGGAGATCTATATTTAATTACATTTTTATGCAGATATTATGCATTTAACCATGAGTAATAAGTAAAGTGCAGACATTTCTCAGTTCTCCACACCTGGGAGTGAGATATATTTCTTACCTTTTTTTTTTCCCCCCTTTATTTTTTTGGCGTGGTGGTGCTGTGGTGTTTCTCCCACAGTACTTCCCACCTCCCACTTTGCAATAGCAATATGGTCACTTGTCTTCTAGAATATATGAATTTACTGAAGCTAAAGATCACTGTCTGTGTGTGACTGACAGAAGCAGTGTATTGCATTGTAATGCTGATATCCTGCTTCCCTTTGGGATCTCACACATCCTTCACACAGAATTTGTAACTCTTTATGGCTTTATTCCTGATGCATAAGCTAACTGAAAGAATGCTAGAAATCAGAATCAGGCTGAAATTCAGTTTAAGTGAATGCAAAGATTCCCATTATTATGTGGTTTATATTATTATTATTCTTGTCTGTAATTAGCTGTAATACTGTTTACAGTACAAAACAGTTGCTTACAAATGCAAAGGTAAAGCGTTATTTTTAGTGATGGCATTGGTCAGCCTGGTATGAAGTTCAGTATCTGAGACGTTTGTGTGTTTGTTGGGGTTTATTTGGTTATAGAGATTCAGCCTTTCTCATCCAAATACAGCTTATGTCTGGTAAACCCCAAATATATTCTAATTTCTAGGATACATCAAGTTAAGTCTAATTTAAATACAAATAAACCCAGATAATTCAGTAGTAATGATTAGGAATAAGAAAAAAAATCCATTTCAAAGAAGCTATATGGTTTTAATGGTTATCACTAATTAGGAAAAAAAAAAAAGAAACCACAGAGATGGAGGCTACTGATTATGAAGAGAGTCACAAACTAAATAGCATTGTAAGGGATCTTTTTTCCAGCCCCTTGCTCTGGCCACAGATTTTTTGCATGGAATTTAGGCAATGGACAAATATATTCATCAGAAAGATAGGATTCATCTCTCCTCATTTTACCCACCTGAAAGCTTAAGTTCTGGTCTAGGTTACTCATCAGGTTCTCTGAAGTCAGTGAAGAGGGACAGACACTTCATTTGGATGTGTAGAGATGCCAGAGCCAATTTAGGCACTTCATTTAAATGAACTAAATTGTTCCCTTAATAGCAGTTCTGAGCCTAGATGGTTAACTTCAGGTTACATCTTATCAGTGTGTTCGAAAAATTGTGATAACCTGAAAAACAGTTTCAACTGACTTTCGAAGTGTTCACTGTGCAGGGAAGTAGCTCACAGACTCCATGGAGGTCTGACCTGTGATTTGCGCTGTTCAACATATTTATGAATATTGATAATTAGGTGAAAAAATTTGCTTATGAGATTTGATTAATTGGGATAATAAAGATGATGGCTAATGGTGGAGAACTGCAGATGTTTGCAATATTGAATCACTAGACAACGAATTGCTAACAAGACTCAAATGTAATATGTCACACAGGAAAAATAAAAGTACTTTTTTCTATTTGCAGGGAAAAGATCCAAGTTAACTATTGCCACCCGGAGATGAGATCTTTGAGTCACAAATCATCATTGCATAGAAAAATCATCTCAGTATTCAGTAACAGTGAAAAAGCAAGTGAAACCATGAATTAATTGGAGAGGATTAGACAGGGTGTCAGAAAGCCTGACTGTGGTGGTGTATAACTCCATGGTGCACCTGCATTTGGAGGCAGGTATTTTCCCTACTTCTCCAAAGAAGCACATTCCAACTGGAAAGATAACACAGAGGATCAAAAGTGTGGATGGGTCTTTGACTGAATAACCACTAAATGGAATGGGACATTTCAGCTAGGACGAGATAACCGAGAAGTCATTTGGTATGTAAACAACAGAAAGAAGATGAATAAGGATTGACTGTTCACTGTCCTTTCCACAAGAAGCAGAATAAACCAAATAAAACTATCAGCATACACACTCAAAACAAGCAGAAGGAGACACTTCTCACAGGCATGGTTACATTACAAAACTACCTTTGCATGTACAGAGGGTAAAAGCTTAATATGGGTTCAAAACATGTTTTTTTTGAAATTATGGAGGGAAAAGATGTTAGAGAGCATTAAATAAAAAGAAAATAGCTGTGGATTAGGCAGCTCGAGACACAGTCTGCTGCATGATGAGAGAATGCGCTAGGAAGTCTCATGTTGTGCGTTCTTGGTTGTAATCCTTCTCAGCATCTGCTACTTGTCCAACGCCAGGGACAAGATAATTTTCTAGATGGTCTGTCGGTCCTATTATTTTGGCTACTCCTATATTGTTTACTGCGCACTCATTTCCCTGCCACCATCAGCCAGAGTGCATTTTGATTCTTGCAGGTTTTCACGGACTTTCATTAAATATAGCTTCTGAGATTTCAAAAGAAGTTTTTTCAGCTGGAAAATCCATTCTCTAACCATTTTAGGTCTCTCTCTGCTGTTTCACAACCAGTTTTATATATGTCTTAGAGAATACTAAGCTTAGAGGATAGAACTGTTAAAAGTTTACTATTCAAGATGAAGTTAGTGATTAACTGTGGACTTTCTGCAGTTTTCTACATGCAGTGCTTGTGCAGGATTTTGTACACTAGCAAACTTACTGAACTTCAGAAAGTTGACTAATGTATTTAATTATTTTTTTTATTAAAATTGAACTATGAGGTTATGTTGAAAATTTTGTTGAAGCCACTAGAGAAAGGGGAAAAAATAGTTTCATATTTCATGCCTTTACAATATTTCATTTAATATTTTGTCTGGTACAATATCTTTGTGTGGGTTTTAACACTTTGTATACAGTTAGCTATTCAATTGCTTCTGTTATTTGCCCAATAGTACTTTGGGCAATTGCAGATTTTCCTATATTTTTCTGGTGTTATGGTGACTTAGGAACAATTTATTCAGATTTTTTTGTACCTTGTCTTCCTCTAAATTCAGGACTATATGTATATCCAGATATCCCACATTAGAACTTTCTCCTACAGATATTTCTAGAAGAATATTCAAGACATAAATTGTTTCTTATATAGAACAAGCAACACATTTTGTGCCTGCATTAAACACTGCAATACACTTTTTATATGTTCACGAGTTTCCCGTGTCCACTTGTGAATAAATTTTAGAAATAATTAGGGTCACATTCATGTAGATATTTGTAATTATGCTGGATCCAGTCCCTGTCACCTGCTCAATCTGTAATACAGTAGTTTGTAAATTTTCTTTCTTAAACTAACAGTAGAGATTAGCATGGATGGAACAATAGGAGCTGGGTGATACTGCACCAAATATTCTTCCAATTTTCACCTCATAATGTCATTTTAAATTCAGTTTCACATTTAATTTCCACTTGAATTCAAGTGAACTAAGTCTCTAACTCTCATTATCTGTCAATTCTGCTTAATCATCATCCTTTATTGTGGAAAATAAATTAACTCCACAAATAATCCCCCAGGAACTCTGCGTTTCTAAAGGAATCCTCTCTACTTCTCCATTTATTGTTCTCCCATCTGTTCGTTCACCCCTTTGCACACTAATAACAGTCACATTTGCAGGAAACAAGTGTAATCCTTCAGTGTGAAACACATAATAGAAGCTACACAGACAAATCCCTACTGAAGTGCATGGTGTCCTATTTAGAAACGTTGTCAGGCTTTGGGGGAATAAATGAAGAAATTTCATTGCAGTGACTTCTTTTGGGGGGTGCATGGGCAAAAGAAAGTTAATAAAGGCCTTCTATCTTTAAATTTTTCATATCCTCTCCCTTCTGGCTCCTTGCCCTACATACTGGTCTGCGTCCACGGTTTCGTATTTGCTTTCCTCCTGTGCCTTGACTCTTGCATTCTGGACTGTGGAGTCCCCCAGGCTCAGGGAAAAGGGTGAAGAATAATTTTCCTGCACCTTCCACCTTTCTGTAATAGGCTTTAAAGAATGGGTGAACGGGGATTTGAATTTCTTCTGATTGCAGATATATTTGATCCATAGCGGATGAATGCTTGTTGGCCTTGAGCTCTTTCGCAGGCTGTTCTGCTGCTCCCTGTCTGTGTATGCATGTACTTTTTGAAGAGGACCTGACACTCAGTCCTCAGTGGAAGGAGGCAAACTGTAATGTGTCCGTTTTTTGCTCTAAAGGGAGCAAGTAATCCGACACATTGTTATATATCTCATTGGCCAGCTTTAGGCACTGTTCTTAAAGTTCAAGATCATCAGTCTGAAACCGAAGCCTCTCCAATGAGTGTGCAGGAAACTTAAGTGGTTATTTAGGTAACTCACTCTGAATCACCCTATTAGCTCCAGATACCTATTTTTGGTTCACTGCGCCACTCAAGTTGGACAACTGAGGAAGGCAATCTGACTCTCTCACATAATCTCCTTGTTTGCTGCACTGATTTCATAATGCTGGAATATGACACACTAATTTTATTGAAGTGTCATATGGCCAGAAGATTCACACTATTTAGTGAGCAGTTGAGCATCTGTGAAAAGTAGAAAATACTCATGTTGAGAGGTATCCTAAATTAACCACTCTTCTAATGCCTTCCCTTTGCACAAAATTGCATCTCCTACTCTATCACATTCCTCTGCTGAATGTCATTGAATCCTCAACTGGATTGCAAGCTTAAAGCACCCTAGAGGCTTCACTTAATGTATGTAAACAGAAATAATTGCTCCATTGAATTACTTCATTCTGGTAACTTGTTTTTAATATTTAGCTTTTAGAGTACAAGTAAGTTGGAAGTAATGCGTGGCGTTGTGTTTTTCTTTTGTAAAGCAGTGGAAGTGATTACATTCTCAGTAAAGAAACAATCTATCATCTTTTACCATAGTGTTATTGTAATCAGCCAGTATATTCCGTAAGTTGACAAAACAGAGAGTCATTCATTATTTATATTTGTAAATCATTTACATTTAGACAGTACAACAGACTGGTGGGGTTTCCACGCTGTGAAATAACAGCTTAGCATCATTTGGGGGCAAGAACTATTTTGCATGCTGTGCCATCATAAAAAACTCATTGCAATGGTTCATTTGAGGTCATGATTTGAATAATCTGAATCTCAAAACTGCTCTGTGTCTTCAGTGGATTCTTTCTGCCAAAAAAATGTTTATCTGATCCATTTAGTGCATTCATTTCTGTAATGTCTCTGGATACATTATTCATTAACAATTAACACCTCTAAATTGTACTCTAACAAGAATATTAGAAACATTTTCTATAAATATATATGGGGAGAATTGTGTTGGGATTTAAAATAAATGTCAAGAAAATCGCAGTCAAGTGAAAATGACTCTTACTGCATTGCAGATCCTAAGCAACTACTTTATGAAAAACCACAGACTGCAATGAGCAGCACAGAAACAGGCAGCATCCAAACATTGACCAGCGTACTGTTAAATTAGATTTCATAAATGATCCCTGCCTGCTACTTTCTGTGTGTTCCACATACAGGCCACTATGCATCTTCATCTATTTTAGGATTTCTGTGTGCAAATATTCAAAGAAGATCATCCAAGGAAACCCACGAGATGGATGGCATAATAATTGAAGCAAATCAAATGAGGAAAGTAACAAGAGAGATGCTGGTGCCTGAAGGAAATACATCTGGTTGCTCAAACTGAAAGAATGTTATGTCCAAGTGACACAATCAACAAGGAAAGGTTTTAAAGAAAATATTTTAATGAAATATATAAGAATGGATGTTTCTTTCTTATTGAACAGTTTAGACAGAAAGAGACATTTGGGATGTTTCATTGGAATTAGCTGGACTTTCATCTCTGTGTGCTATTATTTAATTAAGAAGTCCACCTTACGCTTCAAAATTATCTTAAATTATGATATCTCCTTTCACAGAGATGGAGAAATCTCTATTACGTTCACATTTCAGATGGAAATTTTACATGTGTACCCTTAGAATGCAGCTATTATTCAGTACCAGAGTTTTTTTGTAATATTAGAGCAAACTCCTTAGTGACAAGTGATGCTATTAAAGTTACAGTAACACACTGATGCCTAATCGTGGGTGGATTCTTTTCTAGTTGTTTCCAAACCTGTCCATTGCTCATTGCAATGGGCCATATTCATCCCAAGGATTTCCCTCTGGTGCTAACACTGGAAGGTGCCAGAGGTGAGATGAGAAGCTGTAATGACAGACGTACAGACTGTGCATGTATTTGGTCACCTGGCTCTTAGTGGATGCAAGTGCACTGTAACTGGGGAAAGGGCTTTCTGTTCTGGAGACTGGATGCAATGAGCCACTGCAGTCCTGGTGGAGGACCTGTTCCCATCCCTTGCTCTCCTTGGGATTTAATTGTAGAATCATAGAATAACAGTTTGGAAAGGACCTTAAAGATCATCTGGTCCGATTTTTCTTGGCAAAAGCATTGTCTAGACAAGGCCTCCTGTAGCCCAGAGCAGTGAGTGGGGACTTCTGTGTTCTTGCTCCATCTTCAGCAAATACTAGCACAGAGAATTATTTATTCTGAGCACCTTTAGACATTACTGTAATTCAGTTAAGGATTCAGCTTGTGTGAGCACAGAATATGTGGAACGGAAAGCTGGAGCCTAAATGTGATGGGTGGAGGGTCCGAAATAAATCTGATACAGAGCAAAAAGCATCATAGAATAGCAGAATCACAGAATGGTTTGGGTTTCACAGTAAAGAATTTCTTCCAAATATCTAATCTAAATCTACCCTCTTCATTTAAAACCGTTACCCCTTGTCCTATCACTACACTCCCTGATAAAGAGTCCCTCACCATCTTTCCTGTAGGCCCCCTTTAGGTACTGGAAGACTGCTATAAGGTCTCCCTGGAGCCTTCCCTTTTCCAGGCTGAACAACCCCAACTCTCTCAGCCTGTCCTCATAGCAGAGGTATTCCAGCCCTCTGATCATCTTCGTGTCCCTCTTCTGGACTCACTCCAACAAGTCCATGTTGCGGGTCCCAGAGCTGGATGCAGGACTCCAGGTTGGGTCCCACTAGAGCGGAGTAGAGAGACAGAATCACCTCCCTCAATCTGCTGTCCATGTTTCTTTTGATGCAACACAGGATATGGTTGGCTTTCTGGGCTGTGAGCGCACGTTGCTGGATCATGTTGAGCTTCTCATCTACCAATATCCCCAGGTCCTTCTCCTCAGGGCTGCTCTCAATCAATTCTCCACCCAGCTGTATTTGTGCTTGGGATTGCCCCGACCCACGTGTAGGACCTTGCACTTGGCCTTGTTGAACTTCAAGAGGTTCTCATGGGCTGACTTCTGAAGCCTGCCCAAGTCCCTCTGGATGGCATCCCTTCCCTCCAGCATGTTGACCATACCACACAGCTTGGTGTCATCAGCAAACTTGCTGAGGGTGCACTCGATCCCACTGTTCATGTTGCCCACAAAGATGTTAAACAGCACTGGTCCCAGTACCAACCCCTGAGAAACAGCACTCATCACTGGTCTACACTTGGACATAGAGCTGTTGACCGCAACTCTTTGAGTGTGGCCAACCAGCCAATTCCTTATCCACTGGGTGGTCCATCCATCAAATCCTTGTCTCTGCAATTTAGAGATAAGGATGTCATGCAGAACAGTGTCAAATGCTTTGCACACATCCAGGTAGATGATGTCAGTTGCTCAAGGCTTGAAGCCTATCAATAGTGAGAGCTTCAGGTACCAAAACATAGTTTATCACATGAGGTGTTCTAAGATAGCTTGCTGGCCTCCCACTCTGCCTTCAGATGGCAGATGTCTCCAGCAGGTTTAGCGTCAAGCCCTATGAAAATATCTCACGTAGTCTAGGTCACCTCAAAAGACAAGGACTGCCATGTTTAGGCTGCAAAATCCCATTTATGTTGTTAGTCTTGGTTCTAGCAATGTCTATGAATATGATAGAAGTTTTTCTTACATGGAAAGGATGAGTAAGAAGCAAAAGCAGAAAATGAGAGGCTGTGAGTTTTCCATCTTTGCAGAGTAAAGGTCGGATGTTGATGTTTCATCCCTCTAATTGAAATGTCAGAGGTACAAGATCCTTCACAGAAATGGCATATCATATCTGGGAAAGTGAATTAAGTCTCATTTTTAGAATAACCACTGAACAATCTGGACTGGGTGAAGTGTCAGGAGCTGGCAGGTGTGATAGGAAATGAAGTAGCCAGAGGGATTGTTTTCCAATACAGTTGTTCTCTGCGAACTGTAGAAATTCACTTGTTTGATTAAACAAAAGACAAATACAACTCACCAGAGCTTCACAGCCGTAATTACCTTTGCTCTGATACGTTTGAGAGCTTCAGCAAAGACAAACTGAAACGAATCTTCATGGCTTTGTAAGTCTGCTAAAAGAAAACACACTCAATGAGTTACCATATATCTTCCTGCTCCACTGGGAGAAATAGAATCGTTTTACAGCAAGGGACATCGATTCCACACAAATCTTGCACTTGCTGAGGAACAGGCAGCGTGAAAATAAATTGAAATAATGCTTTAGAACTTGGCATTCTTGTGGATTAAAAAGTAACATCCATAATTATAAAACTTTGGGATACTGTTGATCCAAAGAAAAGTGTAAATGGCTTGTTGGGAGATTGTTACCCGTATAGGATGAATATTTTGTTTACAACTAGGAAGGTCACTTCCCCAAAGTGCTGACTCTGTGGAAGAGAACATCTACATTAGCTTTGACAGTTAAAGACTCACTGGTGCTGTAATATTATCAGCACCATTTTCTTACAGAAAGCACCATTTCTGTTAATTTGATCCATTTGTACACAGCTGCCGATCAAACCCTAAACAAAGAAAATTCTTTCTGCCATGATTTTAAAGGGAATTTACACCTGACTATCAGCTGACAGAGGCCAGGTACATTTCAGAAACATTTATATGGATAGTCCAAGTCCCAAATAGGTCTTCATATACTCATGAGTTCATGATCATCACCTATATTGCTGGTTGTCAACCTGATTCAAACACAGTAATTCATCTTTCTAACTGCACTTGTCTACATCTGAGAAAGTCATCTGTTGTCTCCTGATAATCAAGGCAAAAGGATTTTAGGCATCTGTAATGAGATAGATATGTCCTAAGAAATGTCTGTTGATGACTACAGCAAGTTTCCAATTCAGAATAGTTTAATGATAGTGTATATGTGTAGCTACCTATAGCTGCAGTGTAAATGTATGGTACAATGAATACCTTTTAAAGCACAGCATAAATTGGACTCTTGCTCCCATCCACATAGGAGACATTCAGAGTGTATAAAAAGAGTCTAAGCTTGTGTTAAGGCACCAGTCTAGAGTCTGAAGGCTGCTGCTCCAAAATTTGGAGCATCTATTGCCAGTAAACCTGTGTATTGGGTTTACATGGCAAGATTTTGGTGACGGGGCAGGGGCTGCCGGAGTGGCCTCTGTGAGAAGACACCAAGGGCTGCCCCTATGTCAGACAGAGCCAATTCCAGCCAGATCATCTCATGGAGGACCACACTGGAAGAGTGTTCCACACTGAAGTCCATGGAGGACCCCACATCGGAGCAGGTGAATGATGTGCCCTGAAGGAAGCTGCAGCCCGTGGAGACCCTGCACTGGAGCAGGCTCCTGGCAGGAGCTGTGGCCTCTGGAGAGGAGCCCACACAGGAGCAGGTTTGCTGGCAGGACCTGTGCCCCTCTGGGGACCCATGCTGGAGCAGCCTGTTCCTGATGGACTGTACCCCGTGGAGAGGATCCATGCTGGAGCAGTTCTTGAAGAGCTGCAGCCCATGGGAAGCACCTTATTGGAGAAGTTTGCAAAGGTTTGTGCCCCATGGGAGGCACACAGTGATGGAACAGGGGAACAGTGTGAGGAGGAAGGAGCAGCAGAAATGAAGCGTTATGGACTGACCACAACCCCCATTCCTCAGCCCCCTGCACTGCTCAGGGGAAAGGAGGTACAAGACTTAGGAGGAAAGTTGAGGCTGGGAAGGTGGGGGGTGTGGGGAAAAGGTTTTTTTAGTTTAATTTTAGTTTTTAGTATGAGCCAAAAAAAGTCTAGAATGCAGGTGTGATATCTAACATGTATGTAGTCATTATTGTTTATAGTTATTGTGGATCTTCACAGAGGTCTGGACTGTTACTCTTATTTGTAAAGCAAAAAATGAGGCGGCGATGTATGGCAAGGTCACAGCAGTAACATACCCAGGAGTGAGACCCAAATGTCCTCACATCCATGGCTTTATCTTCTTTTCAAGTACTTTTATGCATAGTAAAAAAACATTAATGCTATTAAAAATTACAGTAAATTTTATTCATCGGTATTGTGAAGTGCATATCTTCAGTCTAAAATGCTGTAATGATGGAAAGTATTTGCATGATTAAAAATTTTCTTTACACTAAATCTGGCAAGCAAGACTAGAAGTTAGACATGAACAGGAAAAACACAGAGAGACACGGGAGTGATTTTGGATTCCTTATTGCCAGACACTAGTTCATTCACCCTCATCAAAAATAACGGGAGAAGCACAAAGGAAATGATGAGTCATTTTGTCATAAGATTTTTATAGGCAGAGTCCGCCCGTGTTCAGCACGCTCTCAGCTCTCACACGCCACGAGCATGCTGCAGTGCAGGTCTGGAGACAGCTCACAGCGGTGCTGCATGCCATTACACATATCAGAAAACTAAATCAAGCTGAGTTTAAAGTGGAGGCAAAAGATCCAAAATATTCTGTGGGAAAGCATATTTTTATTTATTTTTCATGAGCCATTTCAGAAAAGAACTTGTAACTACTTAACTTAGGTGCTTAATTATACCATTAGAGCCAAAATGAAGCTCCAGGAGGGAAAATAAAGCATCAATGTGGATTTACAAGACAACTTTTGAACCGAAAGTAACTGTGTTTTTTCTTCTTGCAGATTTAGCAGTCTAGAAGCAAGACAGATACTAATAAGTTAGACTGAGTTAGATCCTTTGCAGTCCTCAGTAATCATAACAACTACAATCTCTGTAAGATTTAATGTGTATTGGGTACCTTGCAGTATCATACAATGCCCTTAAATCAGCAATTGATTTATTTTAAGCAATATGTGTTTAAAAACAAAGTTGATTTTTTAAATTACTTTTTTCCCCAAAGAAATGATGACTTCTTTTGGCCAGGAAATGGTACTTTTTTTGAAAGCAGAACTTTTTACAGCAATATATTGATTAGTGTAAGCCTTCTGTGGTGGAAGAGTGATTCAGTTCAGAATAAAATTCCCTGTTTTTCAGTAATTTACATTTCTTTCCTAGTAAGGTCAGAAGAAAATTCCTGTTGAATACAATAATTGCAAGAATAGATCTATTAAGTAATTACAATAATGGGTCTTAAAACTTTTGTCAAAGAGTGAGGTAGTTTGACACACGCAACACTGGAAGAAATACATCATGTTATTCAGATACTGAAGTTTTAAAGAAGCATGGAGTCAGTTTCCTTATACAAATAATCTCTTTTATTTTCCTTTGAAGATGAGCTCTTAAAAATGGTACAACAGGAACTTGTCACAGGAGGCAACCTAAAGAAAATACACCTTTTGCTCTTAAAGAGTCCTTCACATTAATGTCATTGCAAACTGGAAAGCCAGACATAAAAATTAAGAGAAATACCGCACCCTTCATGCTCATTTAAATTAAACGCTTTCTTTGATCTCTTTGACTAAGCTTTGGCAGCTTCCCCACAGAAGAGATCATTGTATAACATGCACAGCATTCAAAATTAATAAATTAGTGTGAAAGATAAGCCACTAGCATCAAACATGTCTGTAGCTTTGATGCTGGATTTGTGTTGCTAAAGCCCTTGTTGGAGTTTTGCTAATCGTTTTCTTTTTTTTTTTTTTTCCAAAGAACATGTTATTTTTCCATTACCAGGAGAGAAACAACTTCATCCTCCACATCTGAAATGAAGATAAACTTTTGAAAGACTTGAATGCCAAACTGAGATCTGGGATGTTGCTTGTGCTTGGCTCCCTTCTGCCTCACTGGCTGATTTACTGGCTGGTTGTTAAACTGATAAGCATAATCAGAGATTTGCCTTTCAAACCTGCCTCTAAGTTCAAATGGATGGATTGTATGTTCCCTTTGCAACATTTAGATTTCAGTTTCACCTACAGAGCAGATCTTCACTTTCCAAAAATTGCTGGATAATTCTGTGCATAAGGACAGATTTTAACTGTGGAAATTTGAAATTCGTTCTCATGTTCATGCCAAGTAATCTTAATTGTATGAATGTTTGTAAGGGGTGAACAAGGGTTCAAGGAAGACCACAGTAACTTACTGAGAACTTACAACAGAACTAATGTGAAATGAGGAAGGACTCCTCAGTGAGGTATTTGCATTTTAGTGATTTTTTTTTTTTTTTTAATCCAAACATCAATATTGCAGAAAGGCTGATCTTGAAATACTGTCCTTGTAGATCAAGCTTAACCTGTATTATGTACATTTTTACGACATATAACGATTCCCATGCATAAATATTAATAGTTTTAATTCATAACAAAATATGAATGTATCCTATCCCTATAATTTCTTCTGTTTGTTAAACTTAAGATTGCACTGAAAGATCCCCTTGTTGTGTGTCACTTAGGGTAGGGTTTTTCTCAGCTAACTTTAGCTATTTAGTCCCAACTGACCAATGAGTGGGGACCAGCTTTGAAAGCGAGTGTCTAAAATAAGTGGAAGAAGTTACTGAGTAGAGGCTCAGTTGTCCACAGAAGGGTCTTTTGTGAGATCCGAGATATCCTGGGATTTACAAGACATCCACATGCAGCCACAGTATCTGGAAGCACTCACCTGGGTCAGCCCAGTCATGTTGTCCTAAGACACCCAAGTGATATCAGATATCTATATTTAAATAACTGAACTGAGTCCTATTTCTACATTTCTACACACTGATTATGTTACTGGGGCGGATGATGGACTTTGATGAAATGCTTAAACTTCTACCATTATAAAAAGCTAATTCCTTCTCTTACATTGGCCTAAGTCTATGTTCTACATCCTTAGTCTCACAACAAGGAACTATACAATTTTGGATACTTCATGCTCTTACTAAAATGTCAAAATTAGTCTCTGCACAGTTTGAAGAAAAAGTGTTGTTTCACAAATGGTACTTGCCTGCTACACGTCCCAGAACCAGCCAATGTAGTCAGATTTAGTGAAATGTGACAAAATCAACAGTCAGTACTGATGACACAGGTAACATTCCTGTCTTCCGTATTCTCAAAAGAACCCCTTTTTCCACGAGACCCACTTCTTCGACTATAAGAATTAAAAATATTTTAGCATATGGTACAGCAGTAATACTGACTGTGAGAAAGGTCTGACTGACTCTCATCTCACAGATTCCACCCAATTTTTATCTTCATAAATAATCTTGGCTTGGAACTTCACTACTGACCTCTTTCTGAGCCCTTTGCTCACCCATGGGTCACAGAGTTCTTGCTGCAGGACAGCTTCAGCTTCTGAGGAAATGGCAAAATTCACTCCAGGTAAATGAAAATGAACATTCTTTCACAGTAATAGGATGAGTAGGGAAAAAGTATTTGTCACTTTGATAGCAGGTGTGATTTTTATGCTTAGCTGCTCTATGTAGCTTTTTAAATAATAATAAAAAAATACTGAACATGTTTTAAGTAAATTATAAACTAATAGGAGAAAAGCATACATAAGTAACATAGAAGTGTACATGTGTAAGCTACACTTGCAATGAACAGCAAAGCATCAAGTTTTAACATGACTGAAGCTTACAGTTTTGCAGAATAGTTTACAGTTTATTCTGTCCCTTTAGATGTATTTATACCATGCTGGTAATTACAAGTTAGCATTTGCAAACTGCTAGTACCGAACTGGTGGGCTGCTTTGGCACCGGTAACCATATTTGCACTAAAAACTGAATTACTAGGCTATCTCAGGCAGGTTTTGACCTGAACAAAGGTGCAGTGCTTGTATAAACTTAGTAATTGCTAAAACATTACCAGTTTTATAAACTGAAATTTAGTGGTCAGATTAACGTTTTCCACCATGAATCAATTTACTATATATAATGTAAACAACTGTCTTGAATATCAGTAAAATAAGAATTTTATAAAGGAAGTCTTTGCTTCCTACATAAGATAAGAGATTTTCTGGAGCCATAAAGCTGCTTGGGCAGAACCTCAGAAGAGTTGAATTTCTGCTATGCAGTCCTTTGCAAGGATGGATAATTAAAAATAAGCATCTCTTAATGCGTCACCCTGAAGTGTCTTCGTAGTTTGTGGGGGAGAGAGGCATCTTCAGTGTCTAACTCATCCCTCCAGCTTGAGAAGTCTGTCATCAGATGGAAGAATTGTCCCCCAAGAGATTTTATCTGTTCATTGATGCAGAACAGCTAATTGCCAAAGACCTGAGTCTCGTGATTAGGTGATGAACACTTTTCCATACTGAAAATTACTGAATGCCACTGGGAGTGTTGTGCTACCAATGGGACAGAGCCATGGTTTAATACAAGGCAGCAAAAATTTGGTTGTGCTTGGGTAAGGACTGGACTCTTTTGTCTGACTTCTGATGAAGACCAAGGCAGTAGTTGCCATGAAAAAGCCTTTATCAGCCCATAGGTACCACGTTTATTCTTGGCAAAAGATTGTGTTATTGAAAATATCAGTGAGTGATGAATGCAGTCAAAATTTGACCTTTCAATATGACTGTTTTACATTATCCTATGAAAAAGGCTTCTCAAATGTTAATAGGATTAAATATTCTGTATTCCTTCCTTTGCAGACTTTTTGGTGATGATCTGGCAAACAGTTACTTTCAGAAAAGATTGTCTTATGTTCATGTAGTTTCATATAAAAAAACCACTACACTTAACCCATTTTTTATTTATTTTTTATTTTCACATTATTTAACACAGTTTAATTTTCCTTTCTCTCTTTTAACTTAGGCTATTATAACATGAAAAATAACATCTCAAATTGAGGTATAAGATATCAGATAATGAAATTAAATTGCTGCCCTTTTCGATATCATTTTTCCTGTGATTTTTAAATCTAATTTTTCATACAGGTTTTCCTTATTTGAAATAATAATTTTCCAGGCATTTTTTCTCTATTGAAAATGTTGATGGCTCTGATGTCCTTTGTGGATATTTAAGGACCACTGCATAACCTAGAAAATTTTAGAAGAACATTTTAATACAGATTGATGGCGGAGGGATCAATAGAAATGCAAAATATTGCAATCGCCTCTTTATAGAACATCCTTAGTTAGTGTAAGTGATAGAGTGTAAGTTAGTCAATGATAGAGCTGGTTAAATAGCACTCAATGAATAATATATACAACTTGAACTCTCTTGAATGCGTAATGCAGGGAATATTCTGTTGAATTATTTATCCCGTCAGAAAGCAGGTACGCGTGCCAAATTTGCAGCAGTTCTCTGAAAGGAGTCAGACTCCTGGGGTACGAAGTGATTTCTCACTGGAGAACCAGAGAGTGGCCAATCAAGAAGTCGATGTGCTGAGGTGATTTAGGAGGGAAAGTCTCCTATAAGCACCACTAGAGGTAAATCCTGAGAATAGTGACCTAAGAGGTAATGTAAGGCAAATTGTCCTCCCATCTGTTAGAATGTGCACTTGTGATAGAGCCCACAAAATCCTAATACTGACTTCAAATATCAGAGGAAAGGCTTCTGCAGTGAGATCTCTTTCAATATTGAAGCATTAAAAATATACATATAAACTTGACTTCTTTTACAATGGGAACAAAGACACGTGATAATCTTCAAAAAAATATCAGCATATCTTTAGCTTGAAAATTTTAGAAAAATATGTTGTAATTTAGACACCTAAATCACTTCAAATTCTGATGGGATTTGGATGCTTCAATCCCTTAATCTTTTATATTTTTTTTTCCCTGAAATTAGCATTAGTCCCCATTAGGTATCTGAAAAATGCATGATTCTCTGAAGTCCCAGCTCCAGAGTGATTTCATTAGTCACTGCTGAATACTTGTTTTCTATTGCAGATGTCTGAAAGCTAATGAGATTTGGGGTCTACTGTCCGGGTCCCATTCAGAAAATCCCCTTACGGTGCAGTTTTAACTTACTTTCTAGCACATGTTTCCCTCCTGCATAGGAAAATCTAGAATAATAACTAATGATCAGAATAATAATCAGTTTTCTATACTAAGACTGGCTGAAAGACATAAAGCAATGTTTATGTAAAACTGCCTCAAGGTTTAGTCTGTCAAGCTAAGTCCAAATCTGGTCCAGCAACTAAAAAGGCAAAATTTGTATCCTAGTGCCTGGGAAGGACGGCAGGAAAACCATCCTTCTTGCTTGGCAGGGTAACAAAGGTTAATTGAATATTACCTCTTAAATAGAAAACTAAGTTTCAATTAAACACAACTTTTCACACGCAAAAACATTCTCAGCACTTTGAATTGTTCACAGTTGTTTGACTATGAAAATATTTAACGTGAGATTGAAAACACTGCCATTTTCATCAATCTATTGCAATGTTTTTTTCTTTTTAAGAAGTAAAAATTTTTCATTTTGAAGTGTAATGATTTAAAATTTCATTTACTACAGAATGTTCTTAGGTAAAAATAACCACATTTGTAGAAAGGCTGTCATGCATCAGACCCTCCTGAGAACAGAAGGAGAGGTCTGACTTAAAACTCTGGATGTTAATTTCATTTTGCAATAATTGAAGGAAAATTTAAATGCAGCTGCTCTGGTTTAGCTCTGCTTCCACTGCTTCTAGTTTGCTAGGAGAATGACAATAAAATGAATAATATTCAACATAAAATTGAAAATAATCTGTTTAAATCCTAAAGACAGCTCATGGAATTGAGGAACATATTTCTGTGATATGTTTGAATTATTGGTCTCATGGCAGAAAGCTTTGGGTTTGATCTGAACTGCAAAGACTATCCACCAAACTAAATCAAATGACCAGAAGAAGTGTCACTGGTGATTCCTGAAATAACAATTGCATCACAAAATAAATCACCTAATTTACAACCAGCATGGTGTTGGGAACATCACGAACACTTGGGTTTTGTTGTTGGTACTGCTATGGTTTTTGATGTGTTTGCTAGAATTGACTTCAAAATCCACAGTGAAAAACGTCTCTACATCCATTCTTGTAAAAACCTGTACATTCAGTGGTGTTTTCCTCCTTACGTTATCTTTCCAATGGTTGTAAAGAAAGCTGGTAAACTTCAAAATGGCCCCATTGTTCTTCCTCAAGTATTACAGAGTTACATTTTAGCAGTTGATAACAGTGATTCTTATTGATTTTTGGGTTTCTTGGGATTTAGATTTGCCACTGGAGGACTGTAGATATGGGATAGAGTTTGCGAAGTGCTGCATAATTTCCCTTTATGGCAGGTGTTTTACTTTTTTATCATATCTTCTGTGTGGGTGTGTGTATAGTAAAAAGACCTGTAAGAAATTGCTTCTGCTTTCTATTAATTTATCTCTTACAGGACTCTAAGCAGTTTAAAAACCCCTTCCATTTACATCCTCTAACAGACAATTGAAAGTCTAAGACTCACATTTCAGTGTGCTAGGGTTTTATGTCATTACAAAGGGAAGGTTTGTGGCTTTCAAAAGTAAAAAAAAATACATCGCCTGCTTCGGATCTGGTGAGTGGGCTTGCTCAGAACAACGTTTGGGTTTGCCCGCAAAATACAAGCCATGTGCGTTATTCCCAGTGTTGCCTACTGCAACATAAACAAATGGATTTAGGAGATTGAATTGCCAGATGGAATCTGATTCCCCTACAGAAGCTTGCAAAAGTATTAGACCTATTGGTCTGGCTTATTCAGTCCTTGTAGGATTTTATTTTGTGGTATGTTTTCCCGAATTTTGTCCAGCAGTTCCTGTTCATCCAATTTACAACTATTGAGAAAAGGAACTGACACAGTGGAGAGGTTCAGTAAAGCCTTGTATTAAAAGGACTCATATTATGGCTCTACTATTTTTATTGAGGTGAAGTGGGGTTTGGATTCATAGGATGTTACTTTCTCTGCAGTAATTGGCTGTGTAAGTACCCCTGCTCAGCAACAAATGCAAGTGGATTTAGAATCATAGAATTGTTAGGGAATGGAAGGGACCTTAAAGATCATCTAGTTCCAGCCCCCCTGTCATGGGCAGGGACATCTCCCACTAGACCAGGGTGCTCAAAGCCTCATCCAGCCTGGCCTTAAAAACTTCCAGGGATGGGGCTTCCACCACCTCTCTGGGCAACCTGTTCCAGTGTCTCACCACCCTCGTGGTGAAAAACTTCTTCCTAACGTCCAGTCTGAATCGACGCATCTCTAGTTTTAATCCATTCCCTCTAGTCCTACCGTTACCCGATATCCTAAAAAGTCCTTCACCAGCTTTCTTGTAGGCGCCCTTACAATACTGGTAGGCCACTCAAAGGTCTCCTCGGAGCCTTCTTTTCTCCAGACTGAACAACCCCAGGACTCTCAGCCTGTCCTCATAGGAGCGGTGCTCCAGCCCCCTGATCATCCTCTTGGTCCTTCTCTGGACACGTTCCAGCACGTCCATATCTCTCTTGTAGTAGGGGCTCCAGAATCGGATGCAGTACTCCAGGTGGGGTCTCACGAGAGTGGAGTAGAGAGGGAGAATCACCTCCCTTGACCTGCTGGCCATGCTTCTCCTGATGCAGCCCAGGATACGACTGGCTTTCTGGGCTGCCAGTACACACTGACAGCTCACATTGAGCCTCTTGCCCACCAGCACCCCCAAGTCCTTTTCTTCAGGGCTAATTTACTTAATTTTTGATAAAGTACCCTCCACTGTCTTTGTCTTACTTTATCTTACTTTGGCTTACTTTGTCAAGATAAAGTCTCCAGTAAACTTTAAAAGGAAATATCAGTTGTTGGGGTTGTTCCTCACTTTTATTTCTCGTTTCTAGTTATGGTTCATAATTTTTTTAATTACAAGGACAAGCAAGGAGGAAGACCTTTATAAAAGATTCCAAAACTTTGGGGTATGTTTTCTAGTTTCCAGTTTTTGATTCTGGACATAGATGTTGTTGTTGTCCATTTCGCTTAATCACCAAACACAGCATGTGTGTCTACATTGCTGAGTGGGGTGGCACAGGGGTAGGAGGAAGAGACTTCAGTTTGCTGTGATACATTATGGTATCTTCATTGCGGATGTATCTTTTCCAGCAGTGAAGTTCTTTCCAGTTCTCGGAGCAAGGTAACTGTTTACAAAGGGTTGCCCTCCCTTAATGGTACCTCCGTGCATGAGTATGGACATAAGGCAAAGTCACACCTAAACCCAACACTTCTAGGGCACCAAATGAGAAATACGAGCACACCTAAGGTTTCTTGGAAAAGTGCCATCCTGAATTGCTATGAAATGCTTTTTCATGATGTTAGACCAGTTGAGCATGCAAAAAATGTTAAAAAAGTCTCCAAAAGGCATACCAGGATAGGTTATTTATGATCAAACTTAAATACACTAGAATTGGTCTTTCTTGACTCTATGGCTTAGCTATATCAGATTCTTACCAAGATCTGTGCTATCTGTCTGTTTGCATAGCAACAGTTAGTGTATGCACAGTATCAGTATAGCTTTTGATGGACACAGTTAAGGAGTTGTGACACAGTTTTGCCGAATGATTTGAAAGACAGAACGTTGTTCAGAGGAAAATTTGGAGCAGCACAAGTGGTGACTTAATTTCCTCTGAAGAAAACACATATTCTTTGGTAAGCCAGCATGCCCGGCAGGGCTAGAATAAGTTGCTAGGGAACATGATGCTGTAGTGAAATTAAGTAGGCTATTCAAACTAATTAGGCTAGGAATAATGTGGGGTTTTTTTTTTAAATTGATAAGATGGCAGTTGCAAATAAAAAGATGACAACCAATTATGTTTAAAAAGATCATTAATTTTCAGAGAGGTGGGTCAGATTCTCTCCAAATAAAAAGGGGTGTGAAAGTGATTCAAACTGAAAATGAGCTGAATTCCTTTGGAAGAGAATTAAAAAGGTAAATATGTCTCACCTAACTTCAGCAATTAAGTTAGAGACCAAGCATAAGTTAGCTGTCTTGGTTCCTTGTATACGCTGTGGAGACACACAGGTATCTTCAGAGGATGATTCATTCCATTCTAATAATTTCTTTAAGGATGCCAGCATCTCCTTCTAAAGTTAGGTGATGGGAATACTTCTTACATCCACAAAGGAAGCCTTCTAAGAAGAAAGACACTTCCATACCTAACTGTAAAACTTCTGTAGTTTTACTTTTTTGTCACTTATGGGTATGCTACTGCTGTGCTGCTTGGGAAATCGAGAAATAAATTTTTCACTTTTAATCTTCCCTTTCACACATTCACCGTTTTTTCTGAAATGTAAGGTTCAGAAAGGTAAGGCAGTAAGGTTTTCTTGCTTTATCAGCTGTTATCCCTGGGCACAGAAAAGATGCACAGTAAACTTTGCTCCTTTGGGCTAGCTTCTGTCTTCCTATCTGCTCAAATTCATTTATCCTGTTAGACTGAATTGCCTTCATGTAGGCAGGCCATGCTCGTGAAGCAGTCGCCGTAAAACGTACAGCAAAATTGATGGGTAGATGTGCACTAATGATAAATGCCAATTGATTCAGAAGACCCTCAGAATAGCACATGTGGGCTGCAGATGTTGAATAGATGACTCCAACGAAATATGGATACTCAATGGAGAGTTTTCATGCCCCTTGTGCCAAACGTTTGGATTGATCTCTCATGCAAACAATAAAATCTTTAAGGATTCATATTGTGCATAAACTAAATTGCAAGTAGCAAAGAAATTAAGCCAAGGAAGGGAAATAATAGTCCCGTCCGTCATGTGTTTGTGCTGTCATTTAATGTTTACATCTATCTGTCTTGTGATAATAATATATTTTAGGTAAATTGTATGTTTTGGTGAGATAAAACAGTACTGGTACTATAAAAAGAAATGCAAATAATAAACAGAGGAGGATATGTAAATAATCATGGGGTTGATATTTCATTTTTAAAAAGGATTGACATCTTTATTAAATGCTTCACCACATATTCCATTAACATTTGCACTCATTCATTTTGCACAGTCTGCTGTGTCGGGTAAAACACTGGTAATTCTTGGTTTTTACCCAGAGCTCAGATATATTTTTCTCCATTTGTGCTGCTGCCGTCTGTCATTACCTTGGCAAGCTGTGCCTTAGTGCCCTTTTCTCTTCCTGTTCTGTCTCTGACAGCAGCTGCCACAAGGAGTTAAATCTGGCAGCTGCCCATTCCAGAGGCTAAATTTTTGGCTATATATCTCACTAGCAGTTTTTGTTTTTAAAACTGGCCTCACATGCAGGTCAACTTCTCCACAAAGTTGCTGTGGAGGTCATATCAGTACCTATGAAACTGTTAAATTTTACCTTTTCAGTAGTCACACTTGAAAATGGATATTCTATGAACACTCTCCAGTACCTGTGAATTACTTCACAACACAGAAGACTTGAGGGTAAATATAGCTGTTTGTCAAGGAAAATGTGAAAGAGTTCACGTCCAGATATAACTAAGAAGTTTTAAGGAAAAGTTCAGAGATGGTCAGTGACAATTTTTGAAGTCCTCCCTTTGAAATTAGTGAAAGGAGGTATGATAACGCTACTCTAAAAAATGCATGCAATAAAGAAAATAAACTCAGCATACCTTTTTGTCTTTTCTCAGAGTGTGAGAAGCAGGAAAAACCACAAAAACTAATGAGAAGATGCCACAGAAGTAATGATATGACTATTGCTGCCGAGTATCACAGAGGATAAAAGCCTAACAGAATGGTTATTGCATTTACACTGGTAATCACCACATGCACAATTAAAATAGAAAGGCCCATATTGCAAAGGAATCAAACCCTTTGTGCTTTGGAGACTTAATCCATACTGATTAAAAGGAAACTTGCCTTTGGACAGGTTATTCTGTAAGTACTCACTCTGACCTTTCTTTAGTCTCATTCTTGTACTGGAATTTTTCTCCTGTCTGGATATTGGATCACTTGGTTGAACCAGTCTACCAATTCCTCTGTGAATGACCTCCAGTTGAATTTTACAGTCACCCTCCCTTGTCAGCGCTAGAAATGATGTTTTCCTTTTTCTGGAAGGAAATATATCAGTACATTCCTTTATATATATCATATATATGAACATCTTCAGAACAGACTGTGTTACTAGATAAGAACTGCTGCATTTTGGTTTTGATAAATACATTTTCTCTTTATCTCCTAACTATGAATCAATGTTTCTGAAACCAATTTTTTACCATAAACTGTAGCTTTCTTTGAATGAAAATAAGGGTGTATAACAGTTGGAGAAATAAATAGAAAAATAAGAATATTTTAAATGGCAGGTACAAACCCTGTCTGAAAATGCTGCTCAGAGATTATCACCAGATAGTTTCAGATAATAACACATAATACCCCAGAACAAGGGTACCTACTGGGATATAGGGCCGTTGTGCATGAATGATGATCAGCAAATTTTTTTACCTTGTTTATTAACACCAGCATTTTTCTATATGTCTGTTTGTGTACCATGGATGCACTTAGGCACATTCAGTTACTTAATGAACCATCTTGGACCATAGATAAGGATAATGACAGAAACCAGCCTCTTCTTTTATATGTTATATTTCCCCAAAACTTTATTTATAAAGATCACAATTGAGGAACGTTGACAGATTATATAGATAGTCAAAGATAAACAGTATAAATACAGATATAGATAAAGGTAGACAATAACTTATAGATGAACACAGCCCTGAAAACTGGATCTGTTGTGGAAAGTAGATCGAATTCTTTTGAATAGTGTCTCACTTCTTTTGAAGTGAGAGTGTGAGAAATGTAACAGGTAAAAATTCATTATGATGGTAACTGTTAAAAATTCAACAAGGTAGTAGCAAAACTGAAAAATATTTCAATAACTGATTATGATGAAATGTGACCCAATAATTATAATAATTACCTTCAAATCACTAGTTGTGTCAGGCGAATTCTGCCCTCAATTGAGAATGATGAACTCGACCCTTTGACCCGTATTTGAAATCATCTGAAGTGAAAAAGGAAGGGGAACTGGGGGCCTGTCAAAACAGTCTTGGAACCTTATTAATTTATGGGAAAAGTCAAACAGTACCAGCAGGTGAAACAGCAGAGTTGGGGGGATTTTTCTCACTAGGGAGGTGAGGACAAATACAAAGGGTGAGTTGTGAATCTGTGAAAATTTCAGAGGAGGCTGCCCTATAAAAAAAAACCATTTCACCACAATTTCACAGTTTATGTAAACCTAATTTGTTTTTTTGTTTGTTGTTTTTGGGGTTTTTTTGTTTGGTTAGCTATTTTGAGGCAAGAAAAAGTCCTAGAAAAGTTATTCTTGTCTTTCCCACTTGGATTATGATGCACCTCCTTTTCTTTGAGGACTCACTGCCGCTTCTGTACTCCTACATTAAGTGATACCAGAGGCCACTCTTTGGTCCTGCGACCAAATGGCAAATGCCTATGCTGCTAAATTCTCGCAGTCTCCAGAAAAAGGTAACTGCACCCAAGGTGCTTACTGTGAGTTGTCCTTTTGTTGTGTCAACTGCTGAGCTGTGTCGGGAACTGCTCAGGGCAGCACTTGTCACCTCTGCCAACAGCATCGAGGACAGGGCTGAAACGCTCCTTGACCCTGTTTAACTCACTGTAGACTCACCTGCGACAGTGCATGACATGCTACAGTCTCTCACCAGTGAGCGTCTTGTCAGAGAGGAGTGAAGCAGAGACACTTGCCTGCAAAATTACAGCTAGTCTTGTAACTAGCTGTAGATAAAAAGCTCAACAAGCTGCTGTTTGCCTCATGGGAACCGCATCCTAAAGGGGTGAACTCCACATTCAGTGGATTTTTTTGCAGATAGTAGTGGTTACTGGAAACGCTACGTGTTCTTGAATTGGGCTGCTTTGTATTTTTATTGAGAAAAAAATGAAGAGACCCAGGTGTAGGTTTCTAAATTATTATTTTTTTTTAGTAAAATGCCTATCTGTAAAGTGTGTCCTCACTTGATAGCTAAGATGCCAGTCAAGAAGGATGAATGAGATGTTGTAAGAAACTGTGTCAGAGGGTGAGGACTGCACTGATTGCAAAGGCAGTTTGTTTAAAATTTTCCTTTAAGACGCACAAAGAAGAACAAAGTAAAACATAGAAACCTTTTTTAATTAAAACTGAAATTTATTAATGAAACACAACACGAGGGAAATATCTCATAAAACTTGAAGTCACAATGCAGCTATTCCACTTTATTTATTTATTTGTTTATTTATTTTATTGGGGGTGGGGTGCTACATGCTTTAGGGAACTAACAGTTTAGGAATGCTGAAGAAGAAAGAGGATAAGATAAAAAGAATGAAGGGGAAGGTCTCTCAGCTCTGTGAGATCTGGGTGAGTGACAGGATGGGTAGAGGCATGAATTAGAAAAGTCTGTGTGTTCACTGACATTAGCACCAAGATTTAGAAATCCCTGCTATTGAAGCTGAAAATAACATGAGCACTAGAAAAGAAAGTTATCTCTGCTGTTTCATTGTCCTGAAGCTATAAAGGACATTTTTGGTAAAGAAAAGAGTGACTTGGCTTTCAGTTACACGGAGTGGAAAGAGTGTAGCCAGCAGGTCCAGGAAGGTGAGCCTTCCCCTCTATTTGGCAGTGCTGAGACCAGATCTGGAGTGCTGCATTTAGATTTGGGCTTTCCGGTACAAGCCAGATATTGATATTCTGCAGTGAGTCCTGCAGAGGCCACCACGCTGAGCAGGGAGATGGAAGGAGCACACAGCGTACAGGGAGAGGCTGAAAGAGCTGGTTCAGTTCATCCCGGAGAAAAGGCTCAAGGGAGACCTTAGTGCTCTCTGCAACCACCTGCTGGGGGGACACAAAGATAGAGACAGATTCTTTTCTGGTTAGAGAAAAAGAAAAATATTTTTACCATGAAAAGGATCAAATTCTGTACCACGTTGCTGAGAGAGTGTGAAGGGAACCCCCCTGAGAGGTGTTTAAGACTCAAAGAGGCACTGCCCTAAGAAAACTCTTCTGGTTAGTTCTACTTTGGGCAGTGGGTTGGCATAGGTGACCTCTGGAGGTCCCTCTCAACCTAAGTTATTCCATGGCTGTAATATAAGTAAAATCAGAGTGCTCTTGCTAGCAACGCCAGGTTGCACCCACAGTGCCAAGGCAGACAAACAGTACTCAAAGTGGGGGAAATAAAGCAAGAAGCACGTGAGAACTGGGCACTCCTGCCTTGCAAAGAGACAAGCTGTCCCATGCAAAGCAGTACCTTCCTTCCGTTTACAGAACGGAGTGAGATTTAGGTCGTGTCGCCTCATGCAGGAGGAAATGGAGCCAATATTCCCTAGGAAGGAGCAGTTCCCATCTTTTGCTGCAGGGCAGAGTGCCGGTTACAGCAGCAAGCACCTTGCGGCAGCTGCTGATCCAGCCTGCTCTGCAGCACCCACTGGATGCAGGATCTGCCTCCCTTGGGGAAACCCCTGGCTTTTTTACAAGGCAGCAGCTTCTGCTGAGGAGTATACCCACAGGTTACCAAAATGTGTGACTCTGAGAGCAGACAAAGGCATGTATGCTATGAAGTGGCAGCTGAGTTTGCATATTCCATCTCAGACAGCTGTGAAGTGGGATTCAGGTAATCCTAGAAAACCATAAGGTACTCATCTACAGCTCAGGTAACCACCTCAGTACCATTTATATTCAATGAGAAGAAATCAGGGTGGGTTGTGTCTTGTTTTTTTTATTTTATTTTGGTAGGTTTTTTTCTATTGCGTAGTTTCCCTCACAGATTTTAATACAGTAGAATGAATTTCCCATTCTGGTAGTTATTTCTCTCTGTTGATATGGTGACTTAGTCAGCTGTAGGTCTCTGTACTGTAGCTGTCCAGATATGATCAGGCAAATCTCACCTAAATTGCTATAAAGTGCCACGGTTGTACTGGAAAGGCTGGGAGTTACTGATGCCCAACACCCCTGAAAATCACAGTTCAAAGTGTCCCGAGAGGGCATCACTTGGACAACACACATCACAGTAAATAAAGAACACGTACTACAGCAAGAATAGGTACATCTACATGCATAAATACCTGAGGGGTATCTGGACTCTGTGTGACACATTTGCCATCTCTGTCCTCCTGCCTTGTATGGGAGAAGTGCTAAAAAAATTTGTGCTATACTTACAAAGCACACAGGGGGAATTAGAGGTTTTTATTCTTCTGTTTGATTTTATAATACATATTTTTATCCTGTAACAGTACGGCACAAGAAATCATGCTACAGAGGATTGAATGAGGTCTGCATCCCACTACTGTTGCTGCTGGCTTCATAGTGCTAAAACATTCCCTGTGATTCTGATAGCTCTGCAGGTTGATGCAGTGTTCTCTGTGGCCAGTATGTAAAACACTGCTGCAAAAAAAAGTCTCACCAATGAGAAAGAGTTTCTTTTAATAGGTGCAGAAAGGTATTCACACTAACCGCACTGCTCCTCTACTATTTCTGTTATGTATCTGAGAGGCTATTTCAGTCTATAGGTTTCAAAAAGCTTTAAAGCAGTGTGCCCTTGAAAAGTCCTCAGTCTTGTCTATCTAATGGAAAGCTTACAACTCTTATGAAAGCAGTTAGTGGTGTAGCACATCTGCAAATAAACATCTAGGCTGGTCGTCAGCTAACAGTCTGCGCTAGCAAGGTGCTGGGTGTCCTTTGATCCCACTTAGTTTCTATGGGAACTGAAGGTACTCAGAACGTTGCAAGATGTACCTGGCAAGAAATGGTCCCTTTCCTTCCGCTTGAACATGGAATCTCACGTGAGATCAGGGTTAATAAGTAAAGAAGCTGGATGTCATTTTAGGATCTGTTTTTCTCATAGCCCATCATGATTCCAAACCACAGAGAAAGTGGCACAACTAGCTTCAGTCGTGAACCATGGGCTGGGCGCTTTCAGGTAAGATCATAACAATTAACTGTCATGATCCTAAAGCAGTACAAGTCTTTTGAGGCATTTCAGCAAGATCGGACAATATTTGCAAAAAACCAAACACTAAGACAACAAAAACCCAGTCCTCTCTTGTGAAGTTGTCTCGACTACCAGGACTTAAAATGCCACTATGACATGCTGTGGAAAACTTTCTATAGCAAACCCAGCACTCTGTTAGGAAAAGACAAACCAGGTTAGAGTGGCATAAGAACACTCACCTCATTGTCTTCCTATCCTGCAAAAAGACTTCAACATTCAAACTTTTTTTCGCAAAATTAAGCACGTTGGATATCAGACTGGGAATATCAAAACATTTATTAATACCCTGTGTCAATCCTCAAAACAGGGTGATGGGCAACTCACATATTGCAAACTGACAGTCCTTTCTTATTTGAACTTTGGTAAACTCAGTGTTGCTTGATTATATTTGTGATTTTGGACTATTTCTTTGCCTTCCGAAAGGGGAAAGTGGCACCTGCTTCTGTGCACACATTCACTCCCAAACACTGTTTTGATAAAGCTTGTTCAGGCATTATTTTTGGTCAGAACATTTGACCCCAAAAAATCAAATATTTTCCTGAAGGAGATGAACTGTATGAGAAATATCCCAGGAACAAATGGTCTTCGGTCTAATCTTTACCTTAAGAGATTTAGTGTGAATGTTAATGTCCAGCTTTCACTCAGCACTCATGCTGATTTTAGTTTAATTATTCCTCAGTGAGCTCTTTTCAGAATCTTGTACCCAAAACTTGCTGCTTTGTGAGGAACCCACTAGAAACGGAAGCGCAGACAGGAGGTATTAGGTATGGAAATTCAATTCCTTTGAGTGTGATCCTCCGGCTTAAATTGGATAATCGCAGACATCGGGAAACTGCAGAAAAGGCAATTTCCAGATATGCCCTTTTCTGCAGGGTGAGCTGCCAAATAATTTCAAGGGGGAATTACAGTAGCTGCAAGAATTAGCTGCAGAGTCATGCAGGCTGCTAAGCGGGGTGCTGTAGGCTGAGGTGGAAGCAGACTCTTACATAATTTAAATGCAGCAAAGGAGTGAGAAATAGCAGACGATGAAGCTTTTCCCACATTATCACCACACTGCGGGTGTTTTCTCCCTATCAGAGCTGCCAAAGCAACACAATTCAAGAACTGAAATCCATTTTTTTCTATTAAAAGTATTCTGCTTAACGTACCTCTCTCTTGGCAGCTAAACTATTGGTAGCAAAGCGGGTGTGGGGGGTGAAACAGAGAGCCAAGCCAAACAACCTACAACAGATATAACAGCATCTACTGTAATTGTCAGTAATAAAAAGCAATGAAAAAGTTAAATGAAAGCATTTGGAGGATGTTCACTACATTTGGGGAGAGAGAATAATTTTCAGGGGCTGGTGGCAGGTTCTCTGGCGCACGAGCCTTGTGGCCAGTTGAGGGAGGCTGGACTAAAGGAAGCCAGAGCAACTCCTCCCAGCTGATCAAGGCAGAAGGGCTGGCCTACTTTTGCCACTTCAAATAGACCGTGCCATGCACAACACCAATGTCTTGGAAGAGGTAAAAAGAAAAAAAGGCAAAGACAGACATGGGTACTGTTTTCCACCCTTGTTCACGGAAAGAAAATAACAGGAATGTATCCAAATCCAATATCTCAGCCACCCTGGAGGTACTTGCAGTTAATATGGTCTGTGGATGCTGTCCCTTGTTGGGTGACAGATTTTTTTTTTCCACCATGTGGAAGTGGCTGCAAATTTCAACTGCAAATTCCTGGCCATCAAAACCTTGCCATATTCCTGAAAGCTGGATGTGACAAACACATGGATTACAGTGGGAGGCTTTCACTTGAATATAAGGTCTGAAATTTTCCTTAGGGACAGCTGTAGATAATTAGACAACAAAAACCATCTGCAAATGCCCTATAACCTAGAAAAATGTCAAATTATTTCAGCTAAATACATGCCTCAAAATAGCTTCATGCCACAGTCCAAAATAGCTCCATTAATAATTCTTCCCCTTTTTGTAGGCCGGATGTCAGACCATTTGTTTTGAAAAATATTTGTCTTTTTGTGAGTTTCTGGAACTAGACTTAAACAAAGTAGAGGGAATAGTAATATTCAAAAGTGTATGGGTTAAGTTAATTTACTCATATTGTAATGTTTCCCCCTGTGCTTTCATATATAAATTGTATGAGATGACATTAAGGAGCTCATATACAGGAGTCTGGGGCATGTAAGCAACAGTTCAGCATGTTATGCGTAAAACAATGAACCTTATTTGAAGGCAAAAAGAACAAAAATCTGGCAAGAGTCTATTCCTGGAGCCAGTCTTTTCCTGTTTATGAAACACACTTGCACAAAATATAGCTAGCAGCATTTGTTACAAAGCTGCTGGCATAAAATTTCTATCCTCTCAATAGTGTGTTTAAGAGATTTACATGACCTTTTGTTAGGCTAAGGTTAGTGTCTTCATGTGCCTAAGGTTACTGTCACCATGCTCCGTATCTTCAAAGGACACACAGAGCAAATGTCATCGATATGACCTCCTCTTCAAGAGTCCTCCTCAAAGGTATCACTTAGTAACTGGCAATTGCAGTAATAACATTCATTCTCTGCAGAAAGGGGACGTGGCAGCAGTGAAGGACAATGATCCACCGGCAAGCTCATCTGCTCAAGAGCAGACGAAGGTGACATGACCACTTTTATCACCACCTCTCAGTTCCCAGCTTCCTAACACGGTTTCCTGCACAGGCATATGAATGTTGCTGCTGCCTGCTCTTCTCCTACTACTTCCTCAGCAATATGCTGCAGGATAATTTTAGGGTGGATGTGAATGAACCATATCCATCCCACTCTGAATATCAGCATATGTTCAAGCTGCCTTTCACTAGGCAGAAGCTGACTTTTGTGTGCTACTGCATCTGCTTCTTGCGTTTCTTCGTTTTGAGGAGAGCAATTTTCACACGTGGTACATTAGATAATTCCCTAGGCAGCAACATAATTTTGTTTTGTTTTCACATGATCCTTTTTAGGAAGCCTTCTGTGTAGATGAAAGGGTATGTCTTATAGCTATGTCTGTAAGTAATCCTCTCTCTGCACATTGCAGCTTTTGGGGAGTGAAAGGAAGTCAAGTGATAGTGAATGCACACAATACATGCTGTTTCCAAATCCTGTAGATTTCAAAGCACAAACACACATCATTTAATGTTGGTAGAGACCTTGGCTGTGGGCTTTAGGTATTGTTCAATAGAAAAAAAGAAGAGATATTTCATTCCTTCATACAGCAGCATATTCCTTTCTCATAAGAGATAATTCCCAATAATTGGAGGATCTTGAGCGGTAGTGGGGCATGAGTTGGTCTATTTTGAAATCATAGAATCATAGAATCTTCATGGTTGGAAAGGACCTTTGAGGTCATCGAGTCCAACCATACACATAAAAGAAAAAAGAAAAAAAACAAACCAAAAAACCCAAACCCTACAATCTCTGTCACTAGAGCATGCCCTGAAGTGCCAAATCTACACATTTCTTAAATACCTCTAGGGATGCTGACTCAACCACCTCCCTGGGCAGGCTGTTCCAGTGCCTGAGCACTCTTGCAGTAAAGTCATTCTGCCTAATAGCTAATCTAAACCTCCCCTGCCGCAACTTCAGACCATTTCCTCTGGTCCTGTCCTTATTCACCTGGGAGAAGAGGCCAACACCCACCTCTCTGCAACCTCCTTTCAGGCAGTTGTAGAGGGCAAGGAGGTCTCCCCTCAGCCTCCTCTTCTCCAAACTAAACATGCCCAGTTCCCTCAGCCTCTCCTCATA
>VWZL01001792.1:66398-87913 GCA_013396915.1 Stercorarius parasiticus
GGTCATAGAAGGAGATCAGGTTGGTTAAGCAGGACCTCCCTTTCCTAAACCCATGATGGCTGGCCCTCATCCCTTGGCTGCCCTGCACTTGCCGTGAGAGCTCACCCAAGATGATCCTCTCCATGATCTTTCCTGGTACCGAGGTCAGGCTGACAGGCCTGTAGTTCCCCGGATCCTCCTTGTGACCCTTCTTGTAGATGGGTGCCACATTAGCCACCCTCCAGTCATCTGGTACCTCCCCTGTTGACCAAGATTGTTGAGAAATGATGGAGAGAGGCTTGGTGAGCTCTCCCGCCAGCTCCCTGAGTAAAATCTGGTCATCTTCCTGTCATTCAAGCAGTGGACCCAAATTTCACCATGTTATGGGTATTTTCCACTAATAATTTCTTCTTTTTTTTTTTTTCCCCATTAAATTTTCCTTGAGGAGCTTGAAGGTCTCTCTTTTGTTAATTAGGTGCATTCTTTTATCTCTGTCACCACAAGCAGCCCACGCAGATATTGTCCAAAAGTTACAATGATAAAAATGTCTGTGCTAATGTCTTTGAAAAAATAGCTTTGGAAATTATCCAGCTCCTAGTTAATGGCAATGCATATAAGGAATATCAAGCCCATTAATGAGTATGGTGTTCATCAGTCTTAGCATGTAGAGCAAGGACATGAGACATGAACACCTCATGAAGGCTGTAAATGGTTTACTGATAGAGGGCAGATGCAATCTGGAGAACCAGCGTGGAAGGAAGCTGCAGCATTGGTCATGGCTACGATAGGACACAGATCACAGGAGCCAGATAAAACTATTTTTAAAATGCAGTGCTATTACCAAAATTTCTGTTTCATCAAATTATATCAGAGAGAACTGTCTGTGGTGAAGGCAAAAAGGTTGATGTGTATGTTAATGGTGGATTGGTCTTGTAATCTATTAAGAAATCTATTTAAATTTTTTTTTTAGTATTCCTTAATTGCACATATTCCCAAGTGATGGAAGAGGCATTTAGGAGATTTTGTCAGAAGAATTCTGGAGGTTTTGATAACTTATTAAGGAGGATTCTAATCTATTTTACTTCAAATTATGGGCCTATTTTTCATCCTGCAAGTGGGGAGGGAAAATCCTCCTTTTTATTTAATTTCCGAAAGGTCAGAAGAAAAGGTTGTGCTTCAGAAGATGAATCTTTCAGATAGGAAAAATATGAAAGAAGCAAAAGACGATGTGACATATGGTGGCTTTAGCAATTATTTTACAATTTATTGATTCTGTTTTCCTACGAGATAATGTTGTTCTTTTAAAATGCTAGCAACCTTAGAAATTAGCATCAGTTCACCACAAAAAATAGAATGTGGCAGAGTAAGCCTTTCTAGTACATGATGATACATCTCCTATACGACCTGTCAAATGACTGGTTTGTTTATTAATTTCTTGCCATATCTGCTGAATGCATGCAGACATAAAAGTAGAAAATAATTCTGTGAAGAGGAGGACATGGCCAAAGCTTGAATTTTGTGATGCATTTTATATGCTTTACTTTTGTAAGACAACACTAAGCACGAGTTCCTTAAGATTATTTTCCCAAAGGTGATATAAGAGCATTTTGGCTTCATCTAAAAAAATGTACTGTGAGCAGCTGATTTGTAAAATCTTTAATTTAATCTCTCAGAAATATTAATAAAGCCAGTAGCTATAAAGGTATTTTTGGTGGTACTTTGATGGTTTTCCTGAGGGAAAGGTTGTTTGTATTTACTAATATTTACTAATACGATCTCTGTAGCCATAATTATTTCGTTCATTAAGAAGTGGTTTCAACTGTAGTAACCTCAAAACATTTAAAAAAAAAAGTGGAACAAACCTTTAGTCTCTAGCACACTATGAAAGGCAGGGAAACCTGTCAATATTTTTCAGAACTGAGTTATTATTTCAGGACAATATTAATATCATTGCTTATATTAGAAAATATGTCAATTCCTACTATTTCATATTGTATTTGGTAGTATTATTCCAGACCAAGAAATTATTGTAACTAAAAGTTTCATACTAGGTTGTTCTAAAAATTGAGAGCAGCCAACCGTCAAAAGGTTTATAATGTGGTTTACATCAATGAGAAAAACTGACAATTTCTTCCCACGTGAAAAGAAATCAAGTCAGTACGCTATAGCCTCCTATGTAACTAAGTGCAGCTGTAAAACTGTCCAACAGGTTTTTTTCAAACTAACTACTTAGTTGATGCAAGAAGGGATTTCTGTAGTACATGGCAATCTGCTGCCATCTTGTTTTTAATTGGTATTCTGCTTTTTCAATGTGACAATCATTACAAAGTGCAGAAAGTCAATCAAACTGCATCTATGAAATTGGACAACATGAGAAGACGTATCACTTGTGTCTTGAAAACACTCAAAATGATAATGTTTCAATTCTGCAATAAGGTGATATACATACTAACAGCAGAAATATTGAGCTGCAACTGCAAACGAGAGAATTGAGAGAACAAAGTCAGGTACGCAGAGTTCCTGTGGTGAAGTTAAAGGCACTCACATGAGGACAAACTGTCATACTGAAATAAAATAACAAAATCCCACCATTGCCCAACTCCTTCCTGAATCATTTTAAGAATTCATTAATGAAGGTAGACTTATAACAAAAAAGAAAAGAACTGACTCAAAAGAAGTGGTCAAACTGAGAGACGAGTATGGGAGGATGACTCATGAATACGGTATAAAACTGTAAAAAGACATGTGAATTTCCCCTAATACATTTTTAACCTGTGGAACTCACTGCCCTGAGATCCTGTTCAGATAAGTTAAAAACTTATCCATTTACTACTGAAAAGAAGATGTAGCAACAGACGAGACATTAAGAATCAAGAAATTAAACACAATCACAACTACCAGCAAGAACAACAGGAATGAGATATTCCAAAACATTTGCCTAGCCTTCCTGTACTATATCCATCCACGACACGTGTGGCTGCAATTCTTTGGGTGCCTTAAAGTGATGTGCCTGGGGCACCGCATTCTGTAGGTATCAGAAGCAGTGGATAAGTCCCTGGCTACATGTGCCCTGCTCTCCGGTTTGACTCTAGGTGGAGACAATGTTGGCACAAAGCTTCATGTTTCACGTTCACCTGGTTATCCCTCTTTTCCAGGCACTGAGGGTGTATTACTCTTTCCAACTTGTCTCTCCTTTTATCAGCCTTTCTCACTATTCTTCTCATATCTTGCATCTCTCTACCAACGATGAATGAATCAAAAATAAATGGAGCAAGTAAAGGTGATGAGTTAGACAGATGTCTCCCACCTTCCTGCATTTAGCTCTCTTAATCCTGAGTCTCTCCAGGGAATGTAGGCTTCTCTAAGCACCTGATTTGAGGGGATTTTAACCTTGACAGCAGTCTGTGGGATACCCCACAACACAACTGTATTTCAAGAAGTAGCTATCACCTCTGTGGAGAGTCTAGTATCATTCTCAAGCACACCTATCTGGGAACATTATCTCATTTTGTAAAAGGATTAATTACAGAGAGAGGTTAGATAGCTGCCAGTTTTATTAATTTGGTATAGTTGTGCTGGGATAGCACTTTTTTTATGGTCTTCCTTTACTTTCCTTTACAGGTCCCCAAAGGAGAACTGCATGCAGATAAAATATGTTGTACTCTACTAAGGTTTTAATACTGGCAAGCCTGTATGTTATCCAAATCACACCTTAAAAGAAGTTTGCTCCACTTATTTTATCGTTCTGTAGTTAACCTGTCAGAAGCAACTATCAAATCCCAAGCTCTCTCTTGAGCTCAAAATGTAAATAAAGTGTTTACTTCCAGGTAAGCTTCACTTGGTCTGCCAGTTAGACCAAAGAAGATAGGTACTTTCTCTGCCCGTTTAAATGAAGTGATAAAACGTATAGGTAGGTGCTTGAAGCTGCAAAATCATACCTATTTTCGAAAAACTTCCCAACCTTCCCTCCTTTAGCTTGCATACATAAATTCAGAAATTTAGGTCATGAAGGTTAAAGGGAGATTTTTAAAGCAGCCTACAGAATTTAGGGGCAAGTAACCCCAATGACTTCACTGAAATTTGCGCTTCTTTTCCTTTAATTTTTCTGGATAATTTCTAACTGAGGACACTTGCTCCATCTTACAGATACGGTACAATTTTGTGTTTGTAATCTTACCACCATTTAACTTTTCATCCACATAAAAAAAACCAGTTTATGTTTTGTGATGTTAAGGCCAGGTTAATCTGTGGTCTGGAAGAGTGTGAAGGAAGGACATGCTTATGGCACACAGCCTGGAGAATACACTCCCTGTGAACAAGCAGGCAACAGCCCCTGTTAACCTCTCCTGGGAAAAATGGACCTGGCAACAGCGTGGCCGCATTGCTTTGAGACATCCCGTACTTCTCACATAGCTTTCTCAGCACCCTGAAGAAATTATTATGCTTCCAGCCCATTTGAACAGGTTTTCTTCACTGTCATGGAATCAAACCTGCCTGCCAGCTCATGAAGAACACACTGCTTGGTAAATAAAAGTCTACCATCAATTACAGATCCTATCACCACCGTTTCAGGCTGTTCTACTTGTCTTAGAAACTCAAAGGGTTGCATATGAACAGCTGCAATTATTTCATTGCAAAATCGATCATAATTTTTTTTTGTCAGTCTAGCTTTACTCCCTGGCATATTAATTAAACTATAATTGGGATGATCTTCAGTGACATTTTTTGTCAGATTGGTACTGGCATGAGTTCATTTTTTAGTTTTATTAAGACTAGCTTGTGATAATCCTGACATAATTGAGTCACTTATCAGGGGACCTTCTGCCACTGTGTTAAAATTTGTCACTTCGGGTCCAGAAAAAGGTGCAGTTTGAATCCACTTTAGTTTTGTATGTCCAATAAGGGATCTCAAGAGTTTGTTCTGGATTTATATGAGTTTATTTCCTACATGCCATTTAGCTCACAAAAATTCAGTATCTTTATTTTTTTTTAAAAAAATTAGAAATGGATTCCTTTTAAGGGTGCCAAATTTATTGAGCCAAAACACGCATTACCACCAGCCTAGGTTTCATTTCTACGTTTCATTTCTGCTCAGGAAAGTTAACTTCTGCTCAGCTTTACTTTCCACTGGCACAAACACACAGGGTAAAGTCTGTAAAGCTATGCCTCTTGGGAAACGTAAATTGGCAAATGGTTCACAGAAAGTCAAGTGAATACCTCTTGTGCTCATGGAACTATGCTAAATTCCAGACTGAGCTCTCCCATTTTGTTGGACGCTTTTTTTTCCATGCTTGTGATAACACCCCAGAGGGTTGAGAGAGGTCTGCCTGCATCTTTTCCTTAGAGAGAAAAGAGCAAAAGTGATAAAAACACTTTCTAACAGCAAAGTTAAGCTTTATTAAAAGAAGATAATTTTCAAATAGAAAATATCAGATTTTCTGGGTGGGTCACCTAAAGCGGTCCTAAAAAACATCTCATGCTTCCCTGCCAGCTGTATCCCCTAAGATACCTTCCTCTCTTGAGTCTTGCTCAATCTAAGTAGACAAAAGTTTGCCTGTTTCTGGATTTGAGTAAAATATTTTTCTTTCCACAGAATTAGTTCAGTTTTTATCTGGTTATCAGATCTGTTCATCTCAAGCATCTCCCACTGTCTTCTCATGCTCCAGATTCCCTAATTGCTCTGATTATTTCTCCAAATTGCAGGAACTTCCTTGCCTTCTCTTTCCACAGGTTTTTCTTCTGGAGGAAACATTCTCCACCTCCCTCTGGAGGTTTCTGCACGGAATACTGAAAGAGCAGAACAAGGTGTCTCCTTGTCATCTGTCCAACCCTTCAGCAAAACCAAATGCAGAACTGTATTCAACATATGGTGAACAGATCAACAAAGCAGATTCCAGGCACAGTAATTGTGAACACCCCCTGTAACAACCTGTGATTTGAGGAGCAAACTTCACTAAGGATCATAGTCAGAACTAGGTTCTTTCTTACAATCCACAAACTTTCCCTCACAGATTACTTCAATACTGGCCATAGTATGGAATGGGTTCGAGTGACCCAGAATATATTAGTAAAAAGTAAAACAAAGAAACAAGCAAACAAACAGAAACAAACAAAACACCCCAAACCCCCAACAAGTAAAAAAGTAAAAGACTAAAAAGTGCTGCAGCATAATATCACTGATAAAAGGGGAGTTCTTTTTTATTAACCTTCCACCTTGACTAGGTGTCCCAAATATAAGACAAGGATTTCAACTTCAGTCAATCACAATGAGAATTTTCTGCTTCCCCCTAAAATACTAAGCTTTAATAATATATCTATTAGTTTGAACTCTACTCATTTCAACCACCAGCGTCTGTGCTTTCATATGCCTTGTGTTAGCCTCATGAAAGAGCTACATAGTCCATATTTTCCCCACAAAATGGTGGATTCACTGTGCATATGCAATAAGATGGGTTTTCAGAATTGTAATGTAGGCCTATGACTTTCACAGATGCTGTGGGCTTAATGTATGTATAAGACAGAACTCCAGAGCAAGCCTTGTGCATCCAGTGTCCTCAAGAAGTAGATTTACTTGTGCCTGTTCAGCATTCAACTAATGCAGAGAAAATCTGGTGCACAGAAGTGACAGATTTCCTTCCCACAGACAGACTGATACATTCTTCTCATGTTTGTGTAGGGTATAGCAGGGAAAGACCACCAAGGAGGAGGAGGAAGATGACATAAAAGAGATGCTGCTGTTCTTAGAGCATCTCCTCTGGGCCATACTTCACAGCCATTTCAGTGTTGCATCCAGAAAGAAGGTTGCTGGGGCAGGACAAGAGGTGACATGTGCTGCTTCAGTGGATTGTGCGCAGGTGTTGGACCGCAGGCTCAGACTCTCTATCCTACTCTATCAGACAAAAAAAAAGGTCACCTAAAGCCATTGGAACATCTTTCTTTTTTTCTGCTATTTTTGGTTGTAACTTGATGGAAATGCTTCAGTAGTAATAGTGCCAGATGCAATAACAGAAGCTGTGATAATGGCCCATTTTTTTCTCTTGAGGAAAATTCCAAGTACTCAAAAGAATGTGAAAACGAACCTCATGGCAGTAATAACTGAGATGTGCCACCATACCAACAACAACCCTGACAAGCAATCACTCTACATTACATTCAGTAAAATTCCAACCTACAGCAGCTTTCTATTCAGATAGAAAAAGAGCCAGATAAATGACTACAGAAGTCAGAATAAAACAGGATAAGATGTTAGATTTCTGGGAGTTCCTCTATATTCCTTTAAAATGATATGAAAACCACTAATCAGATTAATCAATCTATTATTTGTCACGTTTAGTTGGGCCGGGGTATAGAGCTCTTCTTCCCTGTCAAGTTTGTCATGCTAAGGTACTCACACTCCACTCTCTCCAGTCTCTCACTGTAGAGAGATTGGATGCTGTATGCTGGATAAAATTTTAATTTCAATTTTTCTAATTGCATTTGTCTGTTTTGGCTTGCTCAGACTATCTCCTGTCTGTTACTCCCTAGTTTTTTCCTCCATGATGATATATGTAAAAGCAAATTCAGGTGCTTTCTCAGACTTTCGGATTCAGAAAATAAACTACAAAACTGCAAAGGAAGTATAAAAATAGTAAGCCAAACTTGTAATTTTGTATCTACATTGGCACCACAAATGCATTGAGCGTTATGGGATATGACCAGTTGATGTGACAGAATGTTGGAGTGATTTCATCAAAGTACTTTCAATAGAAATCATCTTTGAACCTACATGAAACAAAACACCCAAAGCATTTTTAGGATATAAAGCTCAATAATAAAGTTTATGTAAAAGTCTGTTTTTTCAGGTTTTTGTTATTTTTAAAAATGCAGTGGTGGGTTAATTTTGCAAGCTGAACATTCTGAGTCCTGAAATCTATTTCTCATCTTTCACAAATGCATAACATTTATATTCACTTCATTGGATTTTTGAAAAATGTTAACGCATCTTTCACTGATTTTTAACAAAATGCTACATTATGTTCATGAGGAGTTTGGAAACAAACAAACAAAAATGTTTTGAGCCCTTCTTGGGAAATGAATTGTAGTCACAACTAGTTTTATTATACTAACTAGTGTAAATTACCTATAAATAATAAGTGTGAACACAATAGGAAAAAAAAGAAGTACAAGCTGAAAGTTTGTGGTAATAAGAGATGATCCTTCTCAAAACAAACTATAATGCTCTTGTGCATTCATTATTTGGTTATTGCCAAGAGGGGGAGAGAAAGAGAGAAGGGAGGAAGGGAGGGAGGGAAGAAGGGAGGAAGGAATCACAGAATCATAGAATCATAGAATGGTTTGGGTTGGAAGGGATGTTAAAGATCTTCTTGTTCCAACCCCCCTGCCATGGGCAGGGACACCTCCCACCAGACCAGGTTACTCAAAGGCCCGTCCAGCCTGGCCTTGAACACTTCCAGGGATGGGGCATCCACAACCTCTCTGGGCAACCTGTTCCACTTCCTCACCAACCTTAACTGTAAGAATTTCTTCCTAATATATAATCTAAATCTACCCTCTTTCAGGGTTTAAAACCATTACCTCTCATCCTATCTCTCCACTCCCTGATGAAGAGTCCCTCACCATCTCTCCTGTAGGTACTGGAAGGAACTATAAGGTCTCCCTGAAGCCTTCTCTTCTCCAGGCTGAACAACCCCAGCTCTCTCAGCTTGTCCTCATAGGAGAGGTGCTGCAGCCCTCGGATCATCTTAGGAAGGAAGGAAGGAAGGAAGGAAGGAAGGAAGGAAGGAAGGAAGGGAGGGAGGGAGGAAGGGGGGAACTAATAGAATTTTTACAGTATTTGATTGCATAAACGTCACCAGATCACATCACACTGATCTCCTTTGGAAACTCTAAACTATTTATTTTAATTCCCATGTTCATTTCTGACCAGCTGGTTCTTGGTATTTTTTTACTGAAGTCTGTGGCATCAAGCCTGAGCTGGATGGAAGATATTAATAAGATCACTCTCTTTGTATATCCTTAAATTACGGGCTAAAGACAACACTGCAATTTTCTAACTTTTCATCTTGTATCCTTTTTTTTAAACTGCCATATGCTGTTAGGCACTCCTGAATCTGGCAGCCTATAGACTTGAGGCTCCACCCTCCCAGGTCCAACCAGCAGTGAAAGTGAGCTTGTATTCCCAAAAAGCACACATGCAAACACATGTTGTATACAACACATATATACATACATATGTATACATACACAGATCAACACATGGACAACACAGCTGGCACCAGTGATCTTGTCCATTGGGTCCACTAGTCACCCTCCTGTGACAGCCCTGGTTATTAGGATTGCCCTACTTGTCATTGTTTCTCTGTGCATTCTCCATATTTGTGGAAATAAGTCTTCAGTCACAAACCCAAACTCATATCTTTAAAGAAAACCCTGATGAAAACATTTTAAGGGATAGAAAATCCGATGTAGAAGTTGTATGTCATTTACACTCACAGGTAACATGGACATGTTTGTATCTTAAAACTATCTAGTTGATTCTATATTAAAGCTATCTAGTTTGAATTTGCAGCCATTGGATATATTATCTTGGTGAATTATACAATAGAAACTTCTGCTTTCAAATGACCCATCCACAAACAGCTACTTACAAAGACATCAAGTGATTTCACATTTTTTCCTCTCTAAATACCCTGAATGTGTTTTAGTTGAGATGAAGTGCTGTTTTGAAGGAAATCTTCTACCATCCCCATTTATGACTCCTAGCTTCTCCTCATGACAGAGCCTTGAATTGCAGACTGGACTCTAGATGAACCCAAATCTGGAAGAGTACATGCTTCAGGAGACTTTTTAACATGATCTTGCCACAAGCATGTAAACAACAGAACCAGAGTAGAGGTAGTATTAGATAGAACTTTCATCCATTTGTAGTGTGGACATTTGGTGCCCAGCAGTAACTATATTATTCTGCAGATTCACTGCTACAACTTGCATATTACTACTTGTCAATGTGAACTCAGATGGTCTGAGTCTCTCAATTGAAGACATTGGCACCTCATCCCCATTGGTCTCTTCCAAACTCATTTCTAATTTTCACTGTGCTTGAAATGAGTACAACCATCTTTCTCAGTGGCATCCACATCAAGGAAAATGCCTTATGCTTAACATGGAGCTCATTGTCTCTTACAGACAAAAATGTTGTCCTGACTGATCATATGCAAATGCTGGTTACTTGGACTTTTAAATCATTCTCTAAGATCTTGTTTTCCAGAATAGCTTTCCATCCTTTAAAAGAAATGGTTTTACAGGTGATCAATTTAAATTAAAGATCCCATTTGCCTACATTAAATAAAGCATCCCCTTTAGCTGCTGATCCCAATGTTCTGCTTCTTCGTAATCCATCGTTTTCATTCTTTATTACAGCCTCGACCTATGTGTCTTCTCCAACTCTTTATCAAAAGTGCTTTTCCACTCTAATCCAGTCACTCATACAAATAACAAATAGCATAGAATCAAGAATTGATTGCTAGAGAACACTATTAGAAAAAGATTTTCTCCAAAAATAAAAGGGTCCCCCTCCCCCTTATAACAACCACTAATTAATCGTTTGGTATTTGTTGTGTACTGTATTTCTACAGTTTTGTTGAGGTTTTTAAATGAAATGGCATGTGGTACCAATCCAGATGCCTTACAGAAGTCTCTGTTGATAGCATTACTGCCTGTATGGTCAATGATTTACACTTTGCCTACTCTGTTTCCTGTTAGGCACTTGCTAAGTGCCTTATGCAGAGTGTCCTGGCTCCTGACTGAGATGTTTTGTGATAAAAGGTCAGTAAGTTGTGAACTTTCCACCCCATCCTCTTTATCATGGCTGGATCTCCTTAAAGTACTGAAAAAGAAGTCCGTACTAACTGCAGATGATTAGCAGAGTAGGACTAAAACTTAGGGGTTTATGCTTTGAACACTAGGTAATGCTATTTTCTCAGTGTTATATGAATTGTTAACGCAATTGTAAACTCAGTTATAAAGAGACATCCTTTTTTGTCAAGCTTGTTATTCAAAATTTACAGCGATCTAACAGGTTTTCCATTAAAAAAATATCCTTAACTGGCTTGTAAAATCCTAAAAAGATATTAGAATATTAATACATGTTTTTGTTTGAAATTATTTGCCATTTTTGTGAGAATGGTTCTGTGTGCATGCATTTTCTTTTCCTTTAGGGCTCAATAGCACACCAACCTGCAAAACTATTTGACAGCAGGAATGTGAGCGGTTGCTTAGTTACAGTTGGTCCATGGTGATACGGGATCATTTCTGCTCCACGGTTGGATATATCTCCCCCCCCCCCACCTCCCACTGAAGCTTATAGGAAGGTGAATCCACCTTTTAATGAGAAGCTACGTCAAAAGCCCCACTTGAGATCAGAAAGACATGGAAGGGTAAGCAAATCAAGGAATTTTCCACTCCTCCTTTTCTGGGTCTAGTAAGATTTATTCAGCCTGAAAATATTTTGTACTAGGCACAGAAATGACTCAATATTCAGGATTCGTTTTTTTTAAAACATTGAAAAACTTACATGAAAAAGGGGTCCAAATTATGAAGGACCAGATCCACCCTATTCAATTCTCTATCAGTGGTTTGCTGTAGGTACTTTGGGAATATGATCCCTTCGCATAATAATAATGTCCTGTCCATATAAAACATGCCATTGCTGCTAGGTTTCTGTGAGCATTCAGGAAGCTACAACAAATATTGGTGGAGGCTGAACACAAAAAGCCCAAATGTCACGAAATTCAAGCAAAGAGTTTTATGTGATCTATTTCACTGGCTTTAGTTTTCATCCATGCCTATTCTTCAAACATAACAAATCTAAACTACAGAGACTGAAGGGAGGGTTGAGGTTTCAAAACAAGCACAGAAAAATTCACTTGGCTTTCTGCCATGTTGAGTGGAAGTGAAACTCATTTCACCTAATTTCAGTGATCTAAAAGACACATTGTGTAAGCAAGTGATCTAACAGACCAGCAAAGAGTGATAAGCACATTCAGAGGCCATTCATCCCACTCTTAAGATAAGTGACCAAGATAGATGGGATGAATCATCCTCTGATGTGCCCTTTTTTCTCCACTGACTTTAGTGGTAGTCTCAATGGCTAATTGGACATTTATCTTGGCTTAAATTAGGTGAGGTGAATTCCACCTCAATTTACCAAACAACTTTGGTGTAGAATTGTATTTTCAAGCTGTGTATGTAAATATAAATTAAATCTATGAAGTTCTGATATGAAAAATTTGCAATTCTGGCAATCTATGCCTGTAGTACTGCAGAAGTTACAGTTGACAGCCTAAAATGAGGGAAATAAAACTTTCTTCTCAGTTCCTATAATTTTCCCTAGGGGAATACAGCCCATCATAAAAACTTTCACAGAGATATAACTAAGAAATACAGGAATTAGAAATTTTTATATTTAAGTGTCTTCATTTACTTAGTAAGACCAGGATTTTAAAGTGGATTTACTAAATAGCAAATCTGATTTGACCATTTTTTGATTGAAAAGGCCATGTTTGACTCCAGATATTAGGTGGGACCACACTATCTCTCACAGCATGGATAGAGTAATGAATAAATAATTTTACTGATTTTTGGTTCAGGCATAAGTATATTAATACCAGGAGATTATCTAAATTGAAATTCGAGAAGGGAAATAAATAGTAGTACTGGTATATTCAATGAAGGAATAAAATGAATTGGGATTAAGCGCACATCCACATAGGAAAGATGGTGAAATATTATTACATGGGATTACACACTCATAATCCACTTGCACTTGTATTTTGTTTTCAAGTCTGTTACTCTGAAGATATTACACAAGGACAGTAGAACTGAGTTACAACTAGGAGCAATTTTCTCTCATAGCCAGAATAAAACAATTTCAGAAAACTTGAAGAAAGCACATCTTTAGGCAGAGAGTAATCAATATTCCTGGTTTAGTTCAATAAGTTTTCACTGTTGCTATTTGTGCTATGTTGATTCTGTTGATGAATAAAGCATCCTCGTCTTCACCTGATTTATTTAGTGAATACTAACTTCAAAATAAAATATTTTAAAACCTCTCATAAAGAGATATTTTACAAAATAATATGTGCATCTTTTCCCCTCAGGTTATAAGACCATTCCTATTTGCGTGAAATAAAGGTAATTTTCCAGGATGATAGTGATGAAACTGGAGAAAAGATGGCAGGGCCCTACAAAGATTGGCATTTTGCGCTAAATCATGTGAGAGAAGAGACTGGCAGGAGAATAGATGCAGACTATGGCATTTCCAAGTACTAACACACGCAAAATCCCTTCTGCTCAGTTAATCAATCATATTCTGCTAGATGAACATATTATCCTTCCAAGGAAAAAATGAAAATAACAGATGCCAAGGAGAAGGCTGAAATGCTTAATAAGATATTTTTCTGTGATCTTCTCTCTCATTCACTCTCTGTCTATATATATAGACACACACTAAAATAGTTGTGGAACACTTTGTGTAATTCCTTAGAAAGATAAAAAGAGAAGGGAGGGGTCATAATAAAGGAAAGTGGATGCAAAGCACAGGCATAAGAGCATCTCTGTGAACAACATCAAATGAAGTGCATTGCACAGCTATGAGGAATGACCTTATTTCTCCTAAAATTCTGTGAGAAGTTGCTGTAATGCAAGAAGGAACTGTCCAAAGTAGTTCATTACTTGTCAGACATTTTCAGAAATACATGGGGAAAGCTATTCAGTAGAATATTCAGCAGTTAATTTTAAGAAAAAGGAGTAGAGAAATAGTGGTAGTGTTGGCATCCCATTGGTTCACTAGGAATAACAGAGTTCATATAATTAGGCTCAAGATAATTATAAGGCAGTACATTTAAGTTGCAATACTTTGCAGTAGAGCAGAGAGTTTTTGTGCATATCAAGGAAAATGAGGAATTAGTAATATACAGGCAACATTTGAAATGACTATGACTCAGTCAAAGCCAACTTAGCTTTGGTAAAAACATTGCTCTTTCTATTTTTATGTATGAAAAATTCCTCTGAAAAGAATAGGAAGTGTGGGTATCCAAAGAACATAGGACGGATCTTTGTCAATTTGTTTCCATGGGAAAGCTAATGAAGATTTGATGCTAAAATAGATCAAAATCCTGAGTAAGAAATTATCTTGGTTCGTAATTGACATGGCAAATTCTTTCAAGTCTAGTCTTTTAATAATCAGTACTAAAGATTTCCTCCCATTTTTTAATGACAATATTGATAACAATTATGTCAGCTGATATGAAGTCAAAAGAGACAATATATACTCATCAGATTACAGTCTTGAAAACTTCAAAGCATAATAGAAATAGTAACAAATAAGATTCAATGAAGACAAGGTGTTTTATACAAGGAACAGCTCTACTCAGCTGTTTTTCACATGAGCCTCATTTCTATATATGTATACTCTGATTTCATTCTTATTCATAATTTTGGGCTGATATATTTTTCTAATGCTGAGCAATTTTGCAAAAACTTACAAGCATTTCGTAAAATAAACTTTATGGCCCAGATGTGAAAAATGAACAACGGTGAAGCATAAAGCTATGCTTCAACAGTCAACTAAGTTTTCCTTAAAAAATTAGTGATGGTTTTAACATTCACCAATAATCAGCATCCTGAAAAAAACCTACAATTTCCCACATTTACCTGACCTTTTTCTTTTAGAGCTAGAATATAAAATCAGACATATTTCTCACAGTGAAACCAGATAATTGTGCATCCCTGTGGACATTTCAATTTGCTCAGATTATAATCTGAACTATTTAATTGTTTACTGATGCTACCTCCCACCTCATTTGCTATTGAACAGTGTACATGCTGTACCTAAGTATCAGCAGAGCAGAGTGGGTATCTTCTAGAACCATTGTTAGTTTGAGAACTTGGGAGAACTGGGATGCAGGCAAGGATACTTGTCCAGCCTACTGTATTAGTTTGTAAGAGGATTGTAACAGAAGTGTGGGTGGTTTTGGAAACTGCTGAGTTATCTGGTCCTGATTTCCCACTTGCTTGTGACAGCTCTGCCTAGGGCATCCAGAAAGTTTTGTTTCTCCCACTCAATGTTAGGGCCCATCACCAATAATCAGTCACTGTTGCGTATACACAAACAAAATCAGAAAGGACAGGCAGCGCCCAAGAATAGCTTCTTGGGAAACCATATATCTCAATGGATCCCTTGAATAACACAATGAAATGACTGCTCTAATTAGTCAGTGCTCATTGCTAGTGCTGAAATTCAGTTCTACAACATGTAAACAACAGAAGAGGAATGTACATCTGTGGCCAATATTTAATGAACCAATAGATTCAATCAATCATATAAGCTTTTTATACTTTTACATTTTCCAATCGAGCACTTTTCTCTAGCAGTTTGATATAAATTCTTAATACCACTGGCTAATGTTGCTTTTTAATTAAAATGTTGGAATTTTAGTTCAATCCCATATATTTACCCTTCCATACATTGTAACATCAAATGCCTGATGAACTAGTAGAGAAGAAATGTAGCCAAAATTCCTCCACAATGATGCAATCATTAGTGTTTATTATCCTTGTAAAGGTAGAAATTTTAAAACGTCAGTCACTGTTCTTACCTCATCACCTCCAATGAGGGGGATGGATCCCATCCCAACCTTTTTGTTGCTGTCTGTGGACAACTTATCATTAGCAGAGTCCCTTTGGTAAATTTACTGCATTTTTGCCTACTCTGGCACAACATTTAAGAAAGCTGAAACTGAAAGTTGTGGCAAACCAAGCAAAAACGCAAGCCGTTTCTCAGACGAAGCACGAATGGTTAAGTATCCTCGTCATTTTGGTAAGCTTTCCCTGCTAAGTACAGTGACGTAGTCTGTTACTTTTGGGCTTAATGGCTTAGCTCAAGAAAAGTGCATAGGAATGTAGTTTAGCCATGCAAAAGATGACAGTGTGTAATACAGAGGAGGAATGATTTACAAGTCTGCATTTCTCAGAAAAATGACTGCACTCACACAAGTAGAATTCACTTTACAAAACAAGAAATAATTAGGTTTGATTTGTCTCTAGCTTATTGGGTTGAGTCCCGCCAAACAAAATGAGAGATATTCCTTGACATCCCTAGTGGAATACCTTTTACCATTGTGACTTCCCAACAAATGTTCATTAAATACGAATATGACAGCTTCACTCATTCTGCTGCACAGATCAGGAATCGTCAAGATTCCCTTCTTGATCAGTGGTTCAGAAACCTTCAAAGGATAATAAACGTTCAGATTTTTGCAGACTTCCTTTCAGATGAGGCTGACTTTCATGAAGAAATGATCTTCCACTACTGCAGCCCGAGTCGTTAGGAGGGACTGCATGGAAACCCTATTATTTCTTCCCATGTCACAGGTGCACAGCCTTCCTAAAGGCCAGCTCTGGAGCAAACTCTCTTTAAAAAATGTAATCTGTATTTGTCTTCTGTATCACAGTTGTGTTTCGTATAAAACTGGTTCATAACAACAGTGCTACTGTCCTAATTGGATTTTTCCAATATACCCTCACCCACGATTCTTTATGTAAGCACAGTGCATATGTACAGTACTTTGAAAACAAGAGTAAAGACTAAAATCTCCTACACGTGTAGGAGCTGTGAAGGTGTTGTGATTCACGGCAGGTTTCCAGTGTTAACCTCAGTTGCTGCAGAGGCTCTATAAAGTAATGGGAAGAGGTAAAAACCTCAGTAGCTTTGCTTCATGTATTTTCTCAGACCGACATGTTACAACAACAACGCAACTTTACAAGAAATTAGATTGCTTTCTTAAATTTTTCTGGGAAGGTAAACAAAGAACTTCATATATTTTCATCTGGTATCTGACCTTTCCTTGAGAGGAGGTCAGATTATATCCCTCCTTCGCTACAGCTGAATTTTTGCTGGGGGTTTCTGTCTTATCAAACTTACTTCTGTATTTATCTCTTGCAGACTCGGCTTCTATGCAGCTGTGACAGCCAAAAAAGATTGATTACAAAATTTCAACTTCTGCAAATGTCTGCAGCAAGGGTATTATACTATGCAAAGAATACCTTAGGTCTTCCCTTTCATCATTTTTATTTTTTACCTATTAAAATGAAGGTTCATTTTTCAGATCTGTTGCTGAGCTATTGGTCTGTTCCTAACCTGATATTCTAATATACATTTTTCAATGTAATTTTTTATTACTACTAATGTGTTTCAGCAAAGTCTTCAGTGACCATACTGATAATATACCACTTGATTCTTTACTTTTACATAATATGATTCTTTTAGATGGGTTATTGTGCTGCCTCAGGAATGGTTTCTGCTGACAGACCATAGTGACGTGCATCAGTGTGACAAAGGGATTCAAATTGGTTAATCTGTCTATCTATATTGCAGAACAGAACTAATTGCCTTCAGTTTGGATATTCAAAATGCTTTCATTGCCTATGAAAGCCACTGAAGCCAAAATAGAGCTTTTGGGGGATGGTGGGAGATGGGTGCAGTCAGCACATTTTGGAAATGAAATGGTAATTGAAGGTGCTCTGGCCCTTACTATTGTAGGAAAGCGGTTCTGTTTGGTAAATTATGTTGATTGACAGAACAAGTGAAAGTAATGCAACCTTCCTCCCGAAGGTGAAACTCTGCAGTCTATTTTCAGGCTGAGTGAAATGTGAAAGAGGAAATAAAATGCTATCTCATAAACAACATCTGATAATACTTCCAGTCAGAAGAACTAAGACAACTGTAGTAAAAGAAACACAATAATTTAGAGTCGACAGGGAAATAGAATGTTATTTTCTATTAAATCGGAAGGCAAATATCTTGAACCTTAAGGTTAAAAATAAATACTGGAGTTGCATCAGCCAGTGAATGTGATCCCATGGCTTTTTATGAATGACATAATTACTGCCTTTTTCAAAGTACCAAGATTTTTTGTAGATGGTTAAAGATAGAAGATATTCAACAAGAATTTAATGCATGGAGTAAATGTGCTATGTTTGTCAGGAAATATAAGGCAATAGTAAATTCCAGTAGCTGTCACCTTGGAGTATTTTAAGGAAGGATTGAATATGTTTAGATCTTTCAACAACATCAGTGTTTACACTGCTGAAAAATCTCTAAAGTTTATAAACCATTTTTTTCCAGAACATTGTTCCAGAGTATTTTTCATGGGGTTAAGAAGAAACATCCCCACAGAAGATCTATTGAATAATTTCCTATTATGGGAGTTCCTCGTCTGCCTGTGTTGAAGACTGAGCGCCCAGATCCAGTATGACAATTTATGTGTTTGATTTATTTTCATGCCTATTTGTCTGTCCCTGGTTTTGCCAGAATTCTCCTAGCTATGGTTGCGTATGTGATATTATATATTGCATATATAGTGTTAGTGCCTTAGTGCAGCATATTACCTACATTTTTGCTGGGCTATCAGACTCTTTTCCTCTTGTACCTTATGTATCCTTGCTATGGCTCTTCTTCTTCCTTATCTTACTGAAGTGTATTTTCTCTGCCCAGCATGGGAAACCACCACCTTTCCCATGATGCATGAAGAGAATACATTGCAGTCTTGTTGCATTCCCTGAAAACCTTCCTGTTTACTGTGCTCCTCTTATCAGTCTGTGCACACCTATGCTTTGTACTGAGGAATATCTGCTAGCCGCATATGATTGCCTTAGATACACTGGGGATTTTCGCGTTGTTCTAGCTGCCTATGAATAGGGTTTAGATGGCTGAATAAAAGGCAATAAGATACCAAATGACTTACATTTGAAGTGAAGTCACCAATCAGCTGAAAAGTAATTGGTGACCTTTATGGGTGTACATGGCAAGGTTTGGGAAGGTGGGGGGAGGCTGCAGGGGTGGCCTCTGAGAGGAGGTCACCTCCCTGAACTGGTCAGCTGTCGAACCATCCAGCTGCAAGGTCAAAGCTGAGCCTGTCAGTGAAGCTGGTGTGGCTTCTGTGAAAGCATATTTAAGAAAGGGCAAAAAACACTGGACAGAAAAAAGAGGAGGAGGGGAAAAAGAATGAGAAACAATAGAGGAAACACTGACATCAGAGGAGGAGGAGGACAAAGTGCTCCAAGTGCTGGAGCATATATTCCCTACCGCCCATGGAGAATTCCCATGGGCTCCCATGGAGCCCATTCCCTGCCCGCTGAGCGGTTTTCCTGTAGGACTGCAGCCCATGGAGAGCCCATGCCAGAGCAGTGGAAACAACAAAGAAAAATCACTGTGCACTGACCATAACCTCTCCTTCATCCCCTCTATGCCACCTAGGGTGGGGATAGAAGAGGAATGAAGATGAACCTTGGACAAGGGAGAGAAAAGATGTTGCTTTAATGTTTGTCTTTTTGCTTCTCTCTACCTGGATCTATTTTAATTGTGAGTAAATTAAGTTAATTTTCCCCAAGTCAGATTTGCCAGTGACAGTAATTGCTAAATGCGCTCCCTGTCTTTATCTTAACCCATGAGCTTTCTCCCTCCTGTTTTTTCGTGTTGTCTCCCCTGTTCTGCCAAGGAGGGGGAGTGAGTGAGCAGCTGGGTGGGAGTTTGACTGTTAGACCCACCACAGAAACATGTAATTTGTATAAAGACAGAATGAAGATGTGACAGGTGCTCATTTTACATAGTTTGGGATAATGATGAGGAAAAAAGGAACTATAGGAAGTTTGAATTTTTTAATTTTATATTTGCCTATTTTCATAATTAAAAAAAACAAACCCAAACAAACAGAAAAAAAAACAAACCCCAAACCAACCAAGTACAGATTTAATAGCACTGATAACACTGACAGGAATATTTAAAGCTATAAGAAGAATATACTTTCCTAACAGTGCCCAATGAGCTTGTGGAACTCGTTGCTATGAATGCTAATGAGACTAAGACTAAAGCATGTTTATAAGAAAACTTAAGGATTTGCATACATGATGAGAATGTCCATATTTCAATTGGAAAGGATTAAAAGATCAGAAGAGGATGGCTGAAAGGATATAACTGTTGATGTTCCATGTCTCTATCTAAGGCTAAGGAGACAGCTTGAGTGTATGTGTCTTCATGCCAGCCTCCTGCAAGGCTTCTTGCATTTTGAAGAAGTTTATACTGGTGTCTGTATGTGACAGGCTAATATCTCTGTCATTGCTCTGGTTTGCTCCAGTTGTGTCTGTATTCCCAGTTGCTTGGCGAATAGTTAAAAATTCATTTGCAATAACAGGATTGAGTTCCAAATGGCTCACCAGACTGATTATCTAATTAAGACAATTATTCTTTAATCAGCATGATGTAGTTATGAGCGTGAGACTTTGGAAAAGCAGGTCTAGAAAAGAAATCTGATAGAATTTGGCAGAAGCCTGTCACTGATGGTGACAACTAACTACTTCACAGAAACAGAGCAAGGGATGGTTAAAAAGGCTCAGAAAAGATCGTTCTCATTCAAGACAAAATCAGTCCAGGGACACATTTACCTGACCTGTTCCTTGTATAGCCTGTGTGTTTCACTACCCTTACCATGTCTAATGACAGTATCTTCCATAGAGTCCTAATATTTAACCTAATTTCTTCATGTGCTGCCTCCAGTGAGTGAAAAAATGTTCACCAGCCTCTATCTAATGATGTTTCATATACTGCAAGTTATCTAAGATTGTTCTTTTATAGTCTACAAAGTCCAATCCCTTCAGCGTTTTCTCAAGGGTTGTGTCTTCTGTATCTGTAATTCTTGAGCTCTTCCTGATTTACCTGGATTTTATTTAAAAGATCAGTGTCCAGAATGGACAGATTTTTTCAGATGAGGCTTCTACTAGAGAAAAGTAGGGTGGAAAAAATGACCTCTTCTTACATATATATAATAGTCATTAATACTTCAAATTAGGAGCAGTTAAGATAAATTTATCCCCTTTACAATTCAGTGCCCTGGCTAAACAAAGTTTGAGAACATGAAGGACAGTTCTATTCACAGTGCAGTTTTCACATCTTTAGTAACCACTTTTATACTTACTTTTTTAAAGAACTCCACCTTGTCTCATTGTATTGGTCAGCAACACTCACTTTGAAGGCTATTAGCTTTATGTGTCTAAATAAGTCTAACATGCTTGACTTTCTGAACATCATTTAAGAAAAACAAGTAATCAGATTTTTGACTGAAGACTCTAGTTAGAGGAACATATTATTATTTAATACACTATAAAGCATATTAATGAGAGGAAAAACTTTCAGGATCCCCAAGCTTTCTGTATTTTAAAAAGAATATGATAGAGGTTATTTAATTCAGTTAAGTGTATGCATCCAAATATGACCTCTCTTTAAATTAAAAAAAAATAAAATGCAATAATTTTTCATCACTTTTCTGAACACATAAAGTGTCCTGCTTAATGAAAATGTTTATTTTCTCTTGCACTTGCGGATGCAGTGACAATTTGTTATTATCTCTCTAGGTTACAGTTCTTTCCTCTGACTCTCACATCAGCAGAAACAGTGACTGCCATAAATTCCAACACTCTCCTCC
>VWZL01001792.1:87925-114834 GCA_013396915.1 Stercorarius parasiticus
CCCCAAAAAAAAAAAGTCAAGAATTTTATACCTATATATTTATGCAATATGGTCATTGTAGAATTGATGGTAAGAACTTGGATACATGTGAAAATATCAAGGGATATTATTCAGGCAAAAAACAACCATGAACCACGAAAAGTTTTCTGCCTTCTTGTAGATTCCAGCTGTAGTAGGAATATTTCTGCACAGTTTTCTTCTGTCAAGATCACCATGATCTTGTACAACAGAAGATCGAGGCTGTTCTATAGTTTACTGTAATAATTTAGCCTTCATGTTTATTTCTACTTTGAGATAGATTTCCTAGAGAAAGAAAGTTTGTATGATCATGCTGACTGGGTGTATGTTTGTGCCCTAAATATTTTTTAAACGTCTTAGCTAGTGTCAAAAAAAAATTAACAAATAGAATCATAGAATGGAAACATAGAATGGTTTGGGTTGGAAGGGACCGTAAAGATCATCTAGTTCCAACCCCCCTGCCATGGGCAGGGACACCTCCCACTAAACCAGGCTGCTCAAAGCCCCATCCAGCCTGGCCTTGAACACTTCCAGGGATGGGGCAGCCACAGCCTCCCTGGGCAACCTGTTCCAGTGCCTCACCAATCTTACAGTAAAGAATTTCTTCCTGATATCCAACCTAAATTTACCCTCTCTCAGTTTGAGGCCGTTACCCTGTGTCCTATCCTTTGTGCTTGGGATTGCCATGACCCACGTGCAGGACCTTGCACTTGGCCTGGTTGAACTTCATGAGGTTTGCACAGGCCCACCTCTCAAGCCTGTCCAGGTCTCTCTGCATGACATCCCTTCTCTCCAGCGTGTTGACCGTGCCACACGGCTTGGTGTCATTGGCAAACTTGCTGAGGGTGCACTCGATCCCACTGACCATGTCACCGGCAAAGATGTTGAACAGCACCATTCCCAGTACTGTCCCCTGAGCAACACCGCTCATCACTGGACCTCAGAATAGTTCATTTCCCACAATTTCTGGGAAATGGGTAGCTGGGAAGAAGACAGAAATATCTATAATGAAAAGGCTACAGTATGAGCTAGGAAGATTGTTGAGAGGTTAAGTTATCAAATCAGTAACTAAACTGCCTTGATTCTTCCTCTGCTGCAGCCTAGCTCCAGGTCTGTGGTTATCATGCATGGCAGCATGAGGGAAAGGGACACAAATTCATCCAGGTCTAATGACACAGATCTCTTTTACAGCTCTGCAGCATCATAAATGCATTTTGGTGAAGATTAGTGCAACAGGCATTTATAACTTGATGAGGACATACCCCTGCACAGCCAACCTCTTGCCTTTCCTTGTAAGATATAGATCATTTCTCATGGAGAGGCTCCTGATGGCCTCATATCCTACTGGGCTACTTAATGGATTATCTGCAATACTACATAGGAGAGCAGTGATTTCCTGCTATTCAGTCTAAAATAAATTAGATAGCAATTAGCTTTATAAGGCACTTGCTAAATGAATGGTGTGAGAAGAGACAATATTATACATTTTAAAGCATTTATCCATTATTCTTAGCTTTCATAACCTCATATTGATATAATTTTTTCTCAGGTATCTTATTAAAAAACCATGTCATTTTAACTTTATTTTTTGTCAGTGAAGTTTGCTGTCCTGTTTCCCATTTTCAATGAGAAAAAAATGCTAAATAATGTTAAAGTTAAAGATAAAGCAATGAGAGATGACAAAAAAGTAATCACCTTATTAAAGGTGAAGACAGGGCTCTATATTTTCTGCAGTATTTTATATCGCTGCTTGTTCAGAAATATTCTGTTCTTTGAAGTATCAGCTATAAAAATAAGATTAAAATGTCATTTGTATGTCACTGAGGTAGCGACTCTGTTACTTAGACATTTACAATGCAAATTTTTTTAGAAGAAAGCATAACATGATTTGCGGTCTGGAGGATGCAATACTGCGGGTTAAATGTAAACAGAAGTATCCAGAAGTATGCAGGTAATTCTGAAGGTGTTCGAGATATTAAATGAAAACTGGTCACAGATTGTAATCATGAGAATTATAGAACATATTAATGTTATAAAACATAGCTGAAAGGAGAAAGAATGACCTCACTTGAGGGGGAAAAAGCAGATCTTGAAGGAATGGAAGAATTATTTACAGAGGCACTGCTCTGGCTTGTGTAACAAGGTGAATATACTAATTCATTTCTTAGCACATCGTATTAGTACTTCTGCATTATCAGTTAATTAAGGGATATGCACTATGTTACAAACAATGCTTACAATGAGCAACAGTGCTGTGAAACAAGGTAATATTTTACATGGAGAAACAGTACACAGATTAAACTACTTATCTTAATGTAACAGAGTGAGTGATACAGATGAGAACAAACAAACAAACAGATAATTTCTGACTCCAGCTCCTAGGCAGTAATTACTAGGCAAGATGAATTCCCAGCTCTATAAAACTGTGATGAAATTATGTGGCACCTTTGTAACCAAATTATTTCACTATCCGTATTTCCCTGATGAAACTTCAAACCCAGGGAACCTTCCAATTTCCGAGCATGTCATATCTCATCTTTTGTCATCTTTAGTTATGGATACTATATTTCCATATTAATTCCATGGGAAATACAGGAAAGGCCTTTAGATATGAAAGTGAGAAATTCCTAACTGTCAAAAGAGCTGCTATAGCAACAAAAAAGAATTTGAAGTATATCAGATGAGGGAAAAGTGTTTGCATGAAAATATAAACAAAACTACACAGGTTGTGTGTGTTTCTGTATTCATTAGTTATGGCCTCAATATGTTCCATGATAGGAATGGCCAACGTGTTTTGTAATGATTTTCATGAAAATTTGGTATACCCATAGTGAGCACAATACAAGGCTACAGCACAGGCTTTTCTGTCCTGCAAAGTGTAAAAAATCACACAGGGCCCCAAAGTACAAATAAACAACTGAAAAGAATCAGTCATCTTGGGGATTCTTGGTGCTCCTTTTTAGTTTCTAAATACTCTGGATTACCATACACAGCTGTTTCTTTTGGGAACTGCAGAAAGAATTCTTTCTAACAACATTGTTATTCCTCTATGCTAGTGATGGGCATACTCTTACTCCACCTTCTTTCTTGCATATTTTTAATTACAGGAGGTTTTTTTCTCCTTAGGTAGGAATGGGAAGAATGTTTTAAATCTTTGCGTTGTTCACAGAAAGAAAAAGAAAAAAAAAAATTCCAGCAAGTTCTGTTCCCTCCATCAAGATGCTATATTTCTATCTCTACTTCACAATAAGATAAGATAACCTTAATGCAACACTATTCTAATTTACCACTTCTTTTCTTTTGTGTTTTGGATCTGCTTGTGTGGCACAAAGCAATGAAATGTAGAGAAGTAAAGCAGCTCTAACCAGATATGTTCTCAGTGAGTTATTCAGTCAAGGTTGATGGGCATGCTAATACTGCTAATAAGTCTCAATCCAGTTCTGAGCATCAGGAGGTGTACCAGAACTAGCCTGTATAAAGCTCTACATTATTACCTTGCTACAAGAGAAACATATTCTTTCTCCAGCTCCTCAAATGTTGCTGCTAATTGAATGCATTTTCTCCTATAGCTGTAGTTATAACAGCAAAAATGTAAAGGCACAGCATGAAAATCCCTATGAGACTCTGTTTACTTGCATGTTGCCAAACATCTTTGCTAGGATCAGGTAGCCCTGTCATGCATTATAAGAATCTACCATACTCATTTCATCACCTGGCAGTATTTCCATTTTTCTGCTGTTATAAGAGAAGCTTTCATAAATTTAATATGGCCTTACCGATGGCAATTTTTATTAATTCTGCTCCTTTATGTTTTTCAAAGTAATTTCTTTCAAATGTCCAATTGCTTTGGAAAGATTAAAAATAAATGGCAAGTGGCAACAGAACTCATTTCTCAACTGTGCCAGATATTTTAATTATTTAAACAGCTTCTCTCTGAAGACTTCCCTTCATTAGTGTACTGTGTTTTTGTAGCCAGATCTCTCTGCTCTAGGATTTATGAAAGGCAGAATTCTGTATATTGTGTGTCTCACAGAAAGTTCATGCTGGCACAGTCAATAAAAATAAATAAACAAAAAACTAATAAAAACTACTCCAGACATTTCTATTGCTGAATCTCTTTTTCCTTTCCTCAGCATTATGGTAATGCCATTCACCACTTCTAATGCAAACACTATTTTTGTTTCTTTTTATGCTTCCTTTGTTTCTGCTCGTTTTATGGTGACTTGTATTACTCTAGCTCTTGTGAAGAAAGGACAGAATCTCTCTGAATATGATTAGGGACAGAAAGTAATTTTTTCATCTCTATTCCCCCGGGCTCAATTAAAAACAAATCGTGGATTGAAAATTCATAGAAACAAGACTTGCCCAAGACTTGTCCTATATGACCACCTTTCCCCACTGCCTCCATAGTCACGTGCAAGCAGCATCTTCCTCCCCTTGTGCTCCATGGCCAAAGAGGAGCCCCTTGCACAACTCCCCTTTCCATGAATAAAACCATGGACAGATCAAACCTTCAGGCTGAAGAAGAGAATCAAATCTGGGAGAAGCTCCATTGCACTGGCTTCACTGGTCAGCAACTTCTGTTTCAGCTCTGCATGTCAAGCTGTTTCAAGAAATTGCATTAAATTTCTTCACAAATCAAAACCCAGTAGCTGCCCTTTAAGACATCATCTGCATGTTTTGACCCCAAAGGGGGTCTAAGAGCCTTCCGCTGTGTGAGAGAAGAAATTTTCAAAAATAACCTTCCAATAGTTTCCTTTTTTGACATAGTCTATGGTGCATAACAAAAAGATTACCTTTTCTGAAGCCTGTAGTTTTATTAGCCTTCATTGCCCTTTACCCTGGGGAGTAAAGACAGCTAAGTTTCAAGCTGAAGTCCATGTGAAAATCTTTAGCAGAGACTTCATGTTAATAAAAAAACTAGAAGATTCGTGTTCAGAAGTGATGACACCAACCAAGACACTGAATTTCTGAAATGAAATATTTCCAAAGAAGCGACTGAACAAGGATAAAGGTTATGGGAAACTCTCTTGTAGCATTTTTCAAGGGAATTCTTGTAATTCAGCATAAGGTTAAAATATGCCCATTGTAATACAGCACCATATCCCATAAATGGCCAGACTGTCGAACTTGGGTGGAAAACCTGTCACTAATGACCCTGAATGTAGGGAAATCGATGGATCTGATTGCAGTCTTTGTAACTCCTTGGTGCAAGGGCACTTAGATATGACTGTGAATCAGTCATGAATAGGTTCACTCTTTTGTCCGTGATACGCTGGGTACCCACTCATTTGCAGTTTCTTTCATCTTTTTTTTTCAGAAATGAGCCAAAGCAAAGTCTGGGGACAGGAGTGCTTCTCCTCTGCTGAGGTCAAGTGCTGCAGCTTCGCTTCCTGTTTCATGGGACATCAAAGAAAGGAAAGGAGAAGGCAAGGGTGCACTTCCAATTCATATAGAAGCTGCATGCATCTCCTTTAGATGATTTTATACCAGGACTCGAAAGCCTACTTACGTGTTTATTTGGAACTCGTTGATTTGAACAACAACAGGAATTCATGCATACACTGAGTCTGAAAATAGAAATATTTCAGGCCACATGGAGGGACTCAAGTCAAACAGGCAATGTTATTTTTGGAATGCAAGAACAGAAATCTAAATACAACAACGTAACTCGAGCTAGTCACAACACTTTGGGGACTTTTGCTTGCTCTCTTTTCTCAAAACTTAATGAAAACTTTTAACTAGCAGGTTCTGCTTCTCTTGTCACAAAATGGGACACCTACTTAGACTGCTGATGTGGATATTTGATTGTAGGAAATTTGTATCTCACTGAATGAACTCACTCATGAAATCATAGAATCATAGAATCGCCTAGGTTGGAAGGGACCTTTCAGATCATCCGAGTCCAACCATCAGACTAACTCTGACAAAAACCACTACTAAACCGTATCTCTAAGCACTATGTCTACCCATCTTTTAAATACCTCCAGGGATGGTGCCTCAATTACTTCCCTGGGCAGCCTGTTCCAATGCTTAATAACTCTTTCAGTGTAAAATTTTTTTCCTAATATCCAATCTAAACCTCCCCTGGCACAACTTGAGGCCGTTTCCTCTTGTCCTATCGCCTGTTACTTGGGAGAAGAGACCGACTGCCACCTCTCTGCAACCTCCTTTCAGGCAGTTGTAGAGAGTGATCAGGTCTCTCCTCAGCTTCCTTTTCTCCAGGCTGAACAACCCCAGCTCCCTCAGCCGCTCCTCATAAGACACGTTCTCCAGACCCCTCACCAGCTTCGTTGCCTTTCTCTGGACCCGCTCCAGCACCTCAGTGTCTTTTTGTAGTGAGAAATATTGCTGGATGTGAGTCAAATACTTTCCCCCTTAGTGCTCAAGAACTTACTAGTTTTTTACATATTATGCATTTGACACAAGTTCTGAAAGCCATAGAAACTGATTTTTGTTTGGTTAATTGTTTTTAACAACAAGGTTTATATGAGTTTAAAAATTCAAAATTGAAAGTACACTTTACTTCAGCAACAAGAAGAATGCTTTACAGTGACTTGTTTTTTGTTTGCTTTTTAGTTATATTTCTTACATTCAAGTTATTTCACTGTACCTACCTGGATTTCCGAATGAGAGAACATAGTGTTAAGAATCCTATGTTTGGTTTTATTTTTTTTTTTAATTTATTTCTTTCTGGCAAAATGAAGCTTGCTGCATCTAGGCTGTTTATCCTGGCCATGTTCCTGCTCCATGACTGGAATACAGGTTTGGTCATATTTGTCTGACTCCAGACAGAAGCCCTTTCACAAATAGATATTTTCCTGATGTACATTATCAAGAGGCAGACTATGAAAATACACAATGATTTTAAATGACTGTTACCATGAAAGAATTTCTGAAGGACTAAAATTTTGTGAGATTAATTCACTAAACAAATACTGACTGCATTTTGTGGCTCTTATTCTTTTGATTGCTGCTTTGAAAAAGAAAAACCTTGTACTTACATTGCCTGTGTATTTGGACTGGCTTTCAATTAGTCAAATATTTAAGGATGTTATGTACATTTAAAAGATATTATTGAACTATATGGAGAAATATTTAGAAATAAAATCCAGTATGATAAAGATTCAATAATGGCAAAAATGTCAATTGCAAGGACAGTATTGACTAAACATTTCTTTTTTTCTTCTGGGAAAAGAGCAGGTTTATGCCGATGTGCCATTCAAAAATGAGGAAACTCTTAATTACTGATGATAGAAAGTTTGTTAAGTAACAACTATCAATGTTTAAAAAAATACCTTTTGATTTGACAGATTGAAAAGTGAGCAGACTAAATTTTCCAAGACTAAAGAAAGTCTCCTCTAATGAAAAAGGCATATCATATGGTTAGAATGTTAAAGTAGAAATTATGCCTTATTCTGGTGACATCTTGTGCCTTGTGTCTATTTTTAGTCTGAGAGCATTCAGGGACCAGTAAACAGAAAAATTACTCACTGGAACAACTCCGTCACCTCATTAGAATAAGTTTCATGACACACAGAAGATTCTCCATCATTTGAAGACTGTAAATCAGAATATTATTTTATTTTAAAAGATTCCTTCCTCAAATCACAGTCCTATGTCTTTGGTTATGCTTGAAGTTACTTGAGATTATCACAGTATTTCTAATCTTCTTTCTACATTTCATGATAAACATTCCATGAACAAACGAACGTGAAGCATAATGGTTTAACTTCCATGTGAAAGTAACTTTGGGTTGCAAACAAAATAAATTGTATTCTTCTAACGAGTGTAAAATTAGCTGTTCATGAGTTAGCACTGGTATCTCTCTTCACTTGATATGAGTTCTTAGATTTCAGGATAGTTTTATCAATAGATTTTCAATATAATGTCATAAAAGGATACATTGGTATTTTATGTGATAAATTAAAGGAAATTTGACAATACCCATGTAAACCTGGCAGGGTCATTGTAACTATACTGTTTTCAACACAACAGGCCTTTAAGACATGTTTTCTGCTCTAGAATTAGAGAAATGGACCCAAACTCATTCCAAATGTCTTCAAAACATTCATACTCCTAAAAAAAAGCCCTATTAACTGTATCTTTTTTAAACTCCAGAGAATTACGCATTACCATCTTCATCTGGCACGAATGCTCCACTACAGTACTGCCTTCGAAACAATTCAGAAAGTCAGAACTTGAATCTTGAACTTTATCAAGTACCTTCAAATGGAGGGAGAGAGACTGGCATCTCTTCCTGGGGAAATCTGGTTTTACTGTGGGTTCTGTTGTTCGTCCGATCAATAATCTTGAACATATTTGAGGTTATTCACCTCCATGCACTGGTTATCTTGGCACTTTTAAAACATATATTTCTAGCAGCACAAATTCCCTTTTTCATGGTCGTTCTGCAAACATATGCTGACCTACAGAAGAAAAATTGCATTTTGTCTGACATTTTTTAAATATTTGACCTCTCTTCCTTGCTTTAGTTTTCTGGATTAAATGATATTTGGAAAAGGTAAACTGGTGCCCCCCCCCCCCCAAAAAAAAATTAAAAGTAGGAGAAAAACCCTTGTCTGAAGCTAATGCCTTTAAAAATATTGACAATGAGAATCCCAAGAGTAATTGATTGTACATTTTGAGAGACAGTTTACCTTTGCAATGTCACAAATCCAAGAAGTCTTCCCTCAGAGTGAAAGGAAATAGTTCAAAAGAGGCAGACAAGCTGGTAACAGCACATGCATTCCCAAATGCTATTTCCCGCCTTCAAAGACATCTAAGAGATTGAGTGTGTTCCTTTCTCTCTGAGATCAATATCATTAATCACATCAACATGGAAACAAACTTAGAAATCCAAGTGTTTGAGCTGTCTCCCAGCAAATACCCAACATTTTTTTAAACTGACCAGAAATGAGCTGGCAGAAATTACTGATCAACGTTAGGGCAGTGAAGGAGCAGGAGATTTGTTAAGTATTAATGAATTCCATGTCCCTTTGCAATGATGCGGTACAAAAATCTATCTCAGATGAAGGTGTAAAATTCAAAAATACGTACTGCCAAAAGTCTGGAAAAATTCTTGCACCTTCTATGCCACTGTTCAAGGTATTCATTAATCAATAATAACAATCATTTCCACTCTGTAAGTTAAAAATTATGCTTTTTCCTGGATTTCATGATAAATCTTCTGTAAACAAATGAACACATGATGAAGTTACATAAAGAGTTTTCCCTAATTATTTTATTTTTAATCAGTAATCTAGTTTTCATTACTTCAAAAATTATACATGATTTCTGTTTTGTAATTGGAATATCAAGGGGGTTCTTGGCTGGAGATGGAAGAAGTGTTGAATGAGTTGAAATGAGCTGATTAGGAAAACCCAGTGAGGCTGGAAAATGGAAAGCTGAGTCATATCTTCTACAACTGTTCCACTGTATGAAGGGGAAATCATTTTGCCTGACTGTAGGTAGCTAAAAGTCTGTTGTCTGGGTCTGAGTTAATTATCCCAAACCCCATTCTGAAGTTAGTGGAGAAAAAGAGGAATCTCTAAAATTTGTTCTGCTGACCTGCTTTGGATGCCCCTTTTAACAGGAGTACCTCTGTTTTCTTTTCAACAACTGGAGTGTGAGACAAATTTATTTGGAGTAGGCAGTGGCTTTCTAGATGAATCTTGTTCCAAGTATACATTACAATTTACTAAAGCATCACATAGTTCTCATGGTCAAGGTCAGAATGAAAACTGAGACATTTTGGTACATACCATTTCCTGCACTCAGCCAAAAATTGTAGTATGTATTTACATCACATTACATGTAATGACATCCAATTTGTTATACCACCTGACAGTGTACCATTTTGACCCCTCTTTGTGTCATACAGCTCCCAGGAGCCCAGAGAGATTTAGTGACTTCTCATTTAATAAAAAACTGAAGAATTCAGATATCCATGGAAGTCTGCTTTGAGAAAACACTTTTCTGGGCTCTATATCATACCCAAGGCCCAAGGAGAAATGCAGCAAGGATACGCTGAGAGACATCTGCCACTAATGGTTGCCAGAAAGCACACCCAGATGAAAGAAAAAAAAAAAAAAAGAAAAAATCCTGTTAGTTGCTCTTGATGCTCAGGACTAGAAATTTTAGGCCAACTAGGAGGCATGAAGAAAAGAGAAGAGGATACAAGAACGAGGGAAGAAGTATGACCAAGACCTCAAATGCCCCACTGGCTGGGGAAGCTCAACTCAGCTCTGTTGCTCACCCTGTTATAATCAGATGAAGATCAGCATCTTCCCTTTTCAGGAAGAAAGTCTGGAAGAAATAAAGTTAATTTTAATACTCAGAAGATGATGAAGGAATGGTGTGATATGTGGCCTGGTCTGTGCTCTGAAAGCAGGAAACCATCTGAAGTCCTTGAAAAAAAATCTGAATTTGGTGCTGAATTGGGCCTAAATGAACAGTTCTGTGATCAATCTTAAATACAGCAGCCTCATACTAGAATGGCTAACAATCATGAATACTCTTGTTATTTTGATGAACATTTTGTCACTCCCCTAAGCAAAGTTCATAAAGGAGTTGGCAGTGATTTGGGGAGAATACAGGAAGATTGGCTGCAGTTTCTTTGTACTTGGTGACTGTGACGAATATATATTTTATAACTGTTTATGTTATATGGCTGTAATTAAACCTATAAAAATTTGTTTTGAAAAAGAAAGGCAGTTTTATTGAGAGTGGTAGAAAAAACACAACAGTTTTAGCCAGGTTTTGTTAAGGGAAAAAGTAAGCATAACATGAACACAAAAATTCTAATTCTTTTGAGTTTATTTCAGATTTTTAGAGGAAAATCAATTCTTATTTTTAATTTGGTCTGATCACTGGTTTCCATTACTGGTGGGTTTTGCTTTTATTTGTAAAGCAGTCTTAATGCTTTCAAAAAGACAGTATTAGGCTTTTTGGATTTAATCTAAAAAAATAAATTTGCAAGTGGAGACATGTTTCTCAAATTTCAAAAGACATAACTTGAAGTGATTGCTTAAAATCTTTGTTATCAACTGATAAAATATACTGAGCTGGGAGAATTAAATCTCAGATTTTATTCACATACAGAATTTTGAGTAACAATTGCGTTTACTTCTTTGAAAGACATAAAACATTCATATCTGTCCTTTAAATAAACTTAATCTAACAGCCTTCTTTGGCTTTCAACCCACCAAACAGAAAAACCCAGTTAAAATCTGCCCAGGGTGTCCAGAATGCTAAAATGTTAGCTGCCATGACAGGTTTTTATGGTGAGATTGAAAAAGCGATTTGTTTCTGTGCACTGTATCTGCAGTCAGCATCAGCAGTGCAGCGGGAACATCCAGGAGAGTTTGGAATTGCATGTCCATGAATCAGAGCACACACAGAGCAGGGGGTTCCTCTGTTTCTACTTTGACCAGTACCAAAACCAGGGTTCCAAGGTCTAAGGTCACTCTCAGGAGCTAATAGAAAGTTGCCTGTGTAACCTACTTGAGTAGATGAAAGGGATGCTACTGCCAAAAGGCATCAGGCTTTGTGGCTTTTACTGCCACAAATAACTCTGACTCTCTGGATTGATTTAACTTTCCCCATTTGTCCAGCTCAAGGCATAGACACAGGCATGACAGCATGAAATCCTCATGGGAACACAGAGGAGAGGGAGGTGGACTGAGGTGGTCTCTTCTGCCCCAGCTCAGCATGGACATGCAGATGCTACCACAGGGATACTTTATGAACTGGAGTGACCATTACAGAGGTGTTCAGGCACTGAATTGCCAACTAGTACTGTACATGTCTGACTTCAAGCCTGCAGATAACTTCCAGGAGTCACCTGCAGATGCGATAAGCTGTTGGAATTATCATAATTCCTATCAGCACATGTAAATTCTGATCATTAAAAAAAAATAATAAACTTGCTCTTTATCACACTACTACAGGTTTGTTATAAGCCTCTATCAATCTTTCCCGAAAGTAGGAAAACTTCCAAATCTTCACAATAAAACATAAAAAAAAGAGAATTTTTTCTTTTTTTCATACTCTTATTTTTCTTTTTTTTTGGACAAAACAGTAAAAGCAAATCAGTGTGTGAAGGAGGAAGAAAACAAGGAACATAAATTGAGATGTTTTTCTACAAACCTCTGGTTGATTATCATGGGAGTAGGAGGAAGATATTTTCCCTTCTACAAAATAGAAACTTATTCTTCATATTCTTTGAGAGAAAAACCTTAGCCTTGTTCTTTTGTTTTCTCTTTAACGCCATGAGTTTTTCACAAAGAGAGAGAAAGAGAAAGCTTGTATACACATGGAGTGTCCCTATAGAGTTAATGAATTTTCTGGTATTGCATATATTATTATTGCTTAGATAATTAAACTAACCATTTGAGATACCCTTCATAGAAGGCTATTGATCTCATGAATAGATTGAAAATTAAATTAATTCTTTTACCCTGATATCTACCAATATTCTTTGCCTTCTGCCTACAACTCTTTAGTTAGCATTTGTGCACTATTTATTCTCCTGCAGCCAACACCAAAAAATGTGAACTATAAATATCTTTCTCATGCAACATGGTGTCTGAATTTTATCATATGTGCTAAACTTCAGAAAGCTGGAAACCTGTTTATCCTGGTGGAACAGCTATTTTTGAATTGCTCTGTAGACTTGAGCGTATAAAAAGAGCTCTGTCACACTTCAGGGATGAGATCCTGTACTGCTTCTCCCTATGACCTGTACTAAACCACCTTCCCTGGAAAGGAACAGCCAAGGTAGCATCCAAACATCAGTTTAGTCACCTGTCTCCTGGGTTGTTCTTAAATCTCGTTAATTCCCACAACACTGAGCAAAATGGCCCGTCCCAAAACAACAGGCTGCCTTAAGAGTTGCTTGAAACTCTACAGTAGTCTACCCTGCAGCCTGCCTGACCCCAAACAACAGGCTCTCTGCTCTGGGAGTTGAGTGTTAACCTTAAGAATCAGCCTTATCTCCTGCAGTTTTTACTCAGAATAGGTCTTGCCCCAGAGAGACAAAGCTCTTACAACACTTTGTTTAAAATAAAAAAAAATTGTTTAATCATGCGATACAAAGAACAAATAAAGTACAATGCGCTTTGAATGAGACTCAAGGAACACATGCATATCATTCTGTTAGCCATTAAAAGGTACAATTTATTTAAAGGCAAGTCTCCAGCCACTCTTCTGAAAATAAATGACAGGCGATCAAATCTGCTAGGAGAGAAATATTTCCTAATTTACAGATTAGCTCAGTTCAGTTGGCCTTGCATAGAGATCCTATAGAGTGCTGTACTTGCTCTCCAGTTGGTCCCCTAGAATACCTCAGGTCTTCATCAGGTCCCATTTTACTTCTGTTAGCAGCTTGTGGATACTTTTGACTATCTCAAATCATCTGGATGCCTGTATGTGGGTAGCTGAGTGGAGCCCTGCAAGTGGGATCCAACTCTGGACAAAGAAGTTTAAACAAAGGTGCCTAGGTGGCCATACAGGCAGTAGAGATCTAGAGAGCAGTCAGCTGGGTCTAGAAAGCAATTAGCTGACCTTATGTTAGAGGCTTGAATCGTTTTCCTAAATGCAGGTGTCCAGTGTCATTTGTTATGCTCTTTCACACTTGAAAAATTTGCACAAAGCTGATAGATGTAAACTGGGACCTAGAATAGGCCAGTATCTTTCCAGAAAAGTAGGTGGAAACCACACATGATGTGCTTGTATGTTTCATAAGGCACAAAACAGCTGAACTGTGCCTTGTGTGTCTGCAGTGCACTGACTCCTCCTCTAGTTTCAATTGACTCAGTAATACAATTTATACACTTAGATCATGTATTGACACTCAAATATGTCTTAACATAGACCTGCATCCCACTGTACACATTCTGTCAAGGTGTTATGTGTTCTGCAAAGGGAAATGTGAGCACAAGCTTAATCAATAAGAATGCAGTATTGCCATTCTTCCAATATATTATTTTACCTCTTAAGCCTATTTGTTAAAGTACATAAATCTGTTTTCCACTTTTTGTTTCTGAAGTCTAATGGTTGTACAGGTTTTTTCTGCTGTTTTACTTCTTGCTAGCCTGACTTTGTCTACCCGATGAGAAGATCAAGCCTACAATTTGATACTTTATGTATTCCTCTGTACAAAATTAAGAAAACACCATACTTACGGGACTTTTAGAATAGATCAAAATTTAAAAGGGATGAGTATGTAAAGGGAATATTTTAAAACTAGCTTGAAACTTGTAAAGTGTATTTCTTTCAAAAGAAAGAATAAAAAGAGTTATTTCTGACAACTCAAGGATGTCATGCCCCAAAGCATCCACTAAGAAGGCTTATAAAAAAAGATGACCTTTGGACACTTCACAATGTAAAGCTACTCATAGCTTAATGCTATTTCACAGATTCTGCTAAACCCTGAAAAAGGACTAAGGACTGGTGCTCTGTAAAAGATGACTGAAGATGAAGGTGGGTTTCCTAATCGGACTTAATGTAAGGATCTTTTCAAGCAAAACAGTAAGATGACAATTTTTATCTTCAAAATTTTCAAATAGGTAAGCTCATCAAATTCATGAGCAAAACTGTAGCATCTGAACCATATTCCCAACTCAATGTCATGGAGGCAAAATTTAATCAGTAGGAAAATACAGAATAAAACTTTCCCCTTGCATAAATCTTCTTACAAGTAACAACGAAGTACAGCCAGTTAAGTGTCTTTTCAGTAGGTCTGTCTATAGTATGCATTTATTAGAAATATAATTGACATTTCACAGATGCATATTTCTGTATGGTTTTTGTTTTGTTTTTTTTTGTTTTTTAATTGGCTGCAACATTTCACTGGAGTAATGGCCATAGTCTTGCATTACATCATGGAAGGTAATTGCCATAGCACAGTGATATGACTCCATTCTATAATCAATTATTTGATGAAAAACTAACAAATGGCTTTGAATAAAGACAAGGAAACATGACAAAAGACAGATAGGGTTGTGGTTTTGTGTTGTGTTTTTTTTTTCTAATAGGGTTAGAAACAATAGGAAAAATACAGCTGAGCACAATATGGGTGTGTTTCATAAGGCAATAGTTGCACAGTGGTATCTCTTTCGCTGCCTTCTTGCTGTGCCTGCAAATTATTATCCTATACCTGAAAAATGTTGTCTTGGAAGATTTAGAAACATTTCTTTTTCTGTTTGCTGTTGTCTTCCTTAAAAGAACAAGAGATACTAAACAGAAAGCTGTACTGACAGATATGTGCAGGAGGAGACTAGAGAAAAGGAGCCAAATAGTGGACTAAAGCAAATGCATTTGAGTTTTCTCTTAAACATTTCCATTTAATTCTATTGGCAGTTTTCTTCTTCAATCACTGAGCAATAGCTTCCTTTCAGTCTTATTCCACTTTCACTAATCACAAAGTGTTTTGTTACCCTAGTTTAAACTCTGTCGGCTTTAGTTTCTTTATACACTTCTTTCTTTTCTAAAGTTCCTTTACACACTTCTTTCTTTTCTAAAGTTCCTTTACACATACGCTTATAAGTATAATGTTTACAAAATGCACTTCTTTCCTTGCTATCTAGTAGGCAGTTAGGAATTTTACCTGTTTTCTCATATTTGTACCATAAAACCAAAGTAATTGAGTGCTTTGTTTTTCTTTTAATCACCTACAGGATAAGCAATAGTCTCTTTTTCATTACAGTACTGCAATGTTATTAAAATATGTCATGGTAGGGCAAACTTTTACCAGTTACTCTTATAGGTAGTTACTGAGCTTCCTGGGGGAGATCAACACTCGCGAAACTTCCTTTCTGTTATCTTCGATGCTAAAAGGAGAGGTGGCACAGGAATAGTTTGAGAAATAAGGAACTGTGTTTTCTTCTAGAGATAGGTATGAGATTGCCATCTCGGACTCCTCAGAGGTACTCAGAGTAACAAGACACCAAAATTGGCACTGAGGCAGTTTCCAATGCAAAAAAGAAATGAAGGGCAAGAGCGAGATAAATGCTTTAGAAAACTGTGCTCAGGAATGTTCACCACGATAAAAATAGTCTTGCTTGTTCTTGTTGATAGGATGCTTATAGCCAGTTTTCATTTACAAACGTGGAAAATATTCTAAAGAGCTAAATTCATTATCACTGAGTATTTCCTTACAAAGAATTGTGTGACTGTATTAAATTTCTTCCTGGGAATCTTTTCGCTGCCATTTCAGATTATGCTTTGCATCCCTGGCTCTCAGATTCATTTTTTTTGTACAAGCTGGCAGTTTGCATGCAAGTAGATAACTTTGAGATGGTTGTGTTATCTATGTATCAAATACATGCTTAGTGATGGGTAAGGAAAAATGGAAATTCCTAAGAAAGGATTTGTAAGATATGTATTTTCTAAAAAAAAGATACTGAGAAAGCCAGAATATGAATCAGTGTACCCCAAAAGCAAGGAAAGTAAATTTTAGACATTTTTGGTTATCTTCAAGGAATCTGTGTTAATTTACACTTTGATGCAGCTGTGTGGACTTGAAAAGCTGATTTTAAAGTTTTTCCATTTGATCCCTATTAGTGTTGATTTTCAGATTACTGTGTAACATGGACTTTAATTGTCTTCTTCCTGATAGCAAGGACAAATTTTAAGGATATCAAAAATAGTTATATTCTGATCATCAAAGGGAATCAGGAAGGACTGGCTTGTTGCAAATAAGAAAAGATATAAAAAACTTATGTATATTTTATGTTCTGAAAAAATCATTCTAAACAAGTTATCAATTAGCAGGGGAAACACCCTCAGCAGTCACTGGATGAATGTTTCACAGGGCACCACCACTCTCCACTGTGGAAAAAGTAGGGAAAGATTTCAACAGAAATAAAAGTGACCAGAACTGAACTGGGAATAAGAGTCTTCTTTCTGTCCCATTGTTTGTCATGAGAAAAACATAAATCGCACTGCTGTGGGATTAAAAGAGTTTGTCTTGGTAGATCAACAGCTGGAGAACTGAAGTGAGATAGAGAAGCATGAGCTGGAAGTCTCTTTTCTTTTTGTTTTTCCTAACTTGAAGTAATTCACTGTAAAGTCCAAATGGTCATTAATAGTGGATTGTGACTTGGGGTTTGATTCCTGGATAGGCCCATGGTATGCTGGAAGCCTCTGAGAAATTCATTCCTCACTTTTTTTTTTCCTGCTTTTTTGATACAAAATATTTTGATTTCTAGAGAGACTCTGTGAAGTATAATAATACAAATGAGAGCTTTACTGCCCGCTTAAGTGCCTTGCTTTCCTTTATTTGTGATTTGGAGAAGTTAAGGTGCTCACACGTTTCCTTTGACACATGCAGCAGTTTGGTAGCATGCTGTTCCACAAGGCCTTGATTTGCTTTCAAGTCCATTCAACTATAAGCTGTTGACGCTACCTGTTTCGGCTGTCCAAGACATTGATGACACATTCTTTGCTTTGTAAGTTCTATCTACACAACCTTGATTGTTTCAGCATCCAAGATTTGTGTCTGTTTTTCTGTAAAACACCATGTACTATGTGTATCAATCCAAGCTCGATGATCAGGAAAGCACAGGTTTTTCCTCTTGCCTGTTATCACGGTTGCCCCTAATTAAACCCACACTGTTTGAACCTACTGAGCACTGTCCTGTATCATTTGATTATCTAGACACTTGTGTCTTTTCATTAGTTTTGTGGTCACCTGCTTTCTTGATCTGCTGCTCCTCTCAACCTTTTCCAGTTTAAAGGAAGGCTAAAAGATGCAAGGATGTCTAATTTAGGTCCCAATTAAGCCTAGCTTCCTTCGATTCCTGTGGAGTACTGATCCCTCATTAATGTCTCTTTCATCTTGACCTTTATACCTCCCTTAGCTGTTGACCCAGAAATGGGGTCTTTGGGCAGAGATGCTGTGTGAACCCTGCAGTGAGAGGCATAGAATATTGTTCCACCTGAGCTATAATGCTAGAACAATATGGCATGCACAGGTGTTTGCAGAAAAGGCTGAGACACTAAATTAATAATGGAGATATTATTTCCTTAAGAAACAGAAATAGTGGGAAGAAGGTTGATCAGGCAGCATGGTAGGAAATGTTCTTTAAGGTGATTTTTGTGATCAGTGGCCATATGTTGTTTTAAACAGTCATAGAAACTCCATAGTTCTGTAACACATTATGAAATCATGTACTATCTGCCATTGAAATCATTCTATATGGTGTATCTATAGCATTTGACTTCTGTGTGAACTGAATAGCAAAAACACATAGAATTGTTTCTGCCATGAAATGAAGATTGCTGGATCAACTTGGGTGAGGGCACTATTCTGAAAATGTTCATCATCGTTGACTCAGACTTGGTGGGGTTGTGTGCCAAGCCTTGGTAGTTTGGATTTAGCATTGAAAGGAAGTGTTGAAAGCAGTGTAGCATACCTCTTTTTAAACTAGATATGCCCTAGGAAACACTAAAATGTCTGGATATATGGAAATATCTGCTGATGTCTGGTATCTTTACAATATGATCTGGCATCAAATGATTCCTCAACAATTATTTAATTATTTTTGAACTGTCATTATAAAGCTTTATATGTTCATTTTTTGACAAAACACCAAAATAGCTGGACAAACTACGTAGTTCCACAACGCAAAGGGAAATCTCAGAAAATTAAATTTGCAGCTTTTGACAAGCAATTACCAGGAATAATATTTGGATTAAAAGCATACAATGAAAGCATGATAACAGTTATGTATGCTGATGACTCTGAACTATTTTTGATCTGAAATTCACATACTGTCTTTTAAATATTAGCCCTTATGACAGAGAAGAATTCTGCCTGATAGGGAGCATGGGATAATGTTGTACAGTCAGTGTCCCTATTGAATATGTTTAATTATTTTAAAATTTAATCACTAATTTCAAAGGCAAGACACCTGAGCTAGGCAGCTAATGCATGGTTACACAGAGGAGCTTAAACTGGATCTGATCACAGACAGTTTATAAATGAGGCAGTCCTGGAATTAAAAGTCATTATACAGTGAGTCTGTAGTGTTGCAATATGTATATATAATATTGTTTACATTAGTATTCAGAATATGATTATTGACTCTACTTGATAAATACTAAGCAACAGTAAAGATGACCAACTAATCAATATAGAGGACAGCTTGTAATGAATGTAATTCATTTTTCTGTCAACCTCTCATTTCAAATTTAATTTCATATCCCAAAGTGTGTTTCAAATTGTTTGTCTTATTCAAAGTTAAGGAAGTTTATCAACCTTAATCCCTCAGTTTTGGATGACAGGTTCTACTTGCTTGAATTTAGACAACTTTTTCAATTTTTAGTGTCTTATTAATTTTCAGGGAATACTACTAAGGCTTGTGGCATCTGGTTTCCTGGTCTGAGCCTGGAGTTAAGATTACAAAACTGTATTTTTAGAAGTAGTAGAATAAAATTATTTCCTAAAGCCTTTATTCATGAAGATTGGAAAAAGGATTCTATCCACTGCCAGAAAAAGCTGATTACATTTTCATAGTTAGGTGACACTGATTTTAACAAAGAATGAAACAGTCAAGCCCAGTGCATTATGGTACAAGATGTGGGGTTAAGAAAGAACTCTCCACTCACATAAGGTAACGCACATAAAAATAAAGTTAACCATAAGCTAGAAAAGTTCACAACACCCTCTTATCTTCAGGAAAAGGAAAAATAGTTAGTTACCGCAGTTTATCTGTTTCAAGTAGCATTGAGTACTATTTCCATGATAATTTCTTGCTTATGGAATCACTCAGCATATTACAGGTTTAGGTGTACCTGGACAGTGTTCTATAACAATTTCAATAAACTCCTTGGGAAATGTTTAATTGTTATGTAAATTTGAAAAAAAATGCATTATTAGATTAATAATGGTCAGGTTAATGAATAAGAGGCAAACTGGCATTGGGTTGTTGTAGCAGTTACTTTTCTTGATGCCTGCATTTCTTTTTAGCACTGAAAAATGTCCTTCTATAAGTTTGAAGGTCCTATGGCATGATTAAGAAAGGTATAGTCCATCAGTTTTACCAGACAGTACATAACTTCAAAAGGCTGTTCGGTTGGTTTTAAAAAGAAAAACTGTCTTGAATGTAAATCCAACTGCCTTAAAAGTTGTAAACAGATTGAAGGCGATAGTGAGAGCATTTTATTGTGAGAATTTTGGTATTCTTCAGAGATTCAGGAAACTTGAGATCTTCTTGAGAGACTCAGAATGTTCTGAAATGATTACTACTCATTCTCTATATTACCTTGCTACCTGAAAATTAAACTTCATGTTTGACCAATTAAAAATAGAAGGAAGGGAGTTAAAACTGCCTTTTCTGGAGTCGTACAAGACTCAAGGTCAGTAGTATGAACAGTTCAGCCACTTTCACTAATTACTAGTTGATGCCTTTGTTAACCAAAAATCGTTGTGGTTCAGTGTCTAATGAGATTTGAAGTTATTATAGACAATACTACAGAAATACTAGAAAAAAAGTAAATTCCTTACTGATGTGGCTATAATATAGCTTAAATATACCAAAGATATATTTTAATGATTAACCGTGAAATGCTTTAGGTCAGGATTCACTTTTCCTCTCTACCAGCAGTTTTCCACCCGTCATTCACTGACTCTTTGATCTCCATTTGTTTGTTCATGTTACATTTTAAAAACTCTGATTATCTGAGCCTGTTGAGTATCTTCTTCCTGCAACACCACATGTGTCTGGTGTAACTTTCGTGTTATTATCAAGGTGTTAATTTGCAATTTTCTCAAAGTCTTTTATACTCAAGTTACACTATTGTAACACTGGACTTCTGTGTCCTTGGGACTTGCTTGGCTTTGCTTGAGCATCCAGCTGGAGTTGTGGAGATTTCTCACATTCGTTGCTATTGAAAGGCTCCTAGGTCAGTGAAATAGAGAGTTAGGGATTTTCTTTGGTCTGTTATACCACAAATATTCCTACAACACCCCATAGGTTATTGAGATTCTTTCTGTGAGCAGCTGGTTGCCAGAACAACTTAAATGTCTGGCGTAACTTATCTAAATCTATTGCCCTTGTCCTTGAGCACAGTGTCCAGTTTTGGACCCCTCACTACAAAAAAGATTTTAAGGTGCTGGAGCATGTCCAGAGAAAGGCAACAAAGCTGGTGAGGGGTCTGCAGAACAAGTCTTATGAGGAGCAGCTGAGGAGCTGGGACTGTTTAGCCTGGAGAAAAGGAGGCTGAGGAGAGACCTTATTGCTGTCTACAACTAGCTGAAAGGAGGTTGCAGAGAGGTGGGGGTTGGTCTCTTCTCCCAAGTAACAGGTGATAAGACAAGAGGAAATGGCCTCAAGTTGTGCCAGGGGAGGTTTAGATTGGATATTAGGAAAAAAATTTTACACTGAAAGAGTTATTAAGCATTGGAACAGGCTGCCCAGGGAAGTAATTGAAGCACCATCCCTGGAGGTATTTAAAAGATGGGTAGACATAGTGCTTAGAGATATGGTTTAGTGGTGTTTTTTGTCAGAGTTAGGTTGATGGTTGGGCTAGATGATCTGAAAGATCCATTCCAACCTAGGAAATTCTATGATTCTAAGAATTTAGCTGTTTAAGTGTTGGTCTGTTGGCAATTTTTCTGTATTGCTTCCATGCAGTTTTGTAGGAGACTTCATTTTCTTACAAAGAGTGGATATTTTTTCCTTTAATGGCCAAAATACCTTGATTCAGCAGTAATTTGGATACTCCCTTAGTAGCCTGGAATTTCTAGGTTACTTTCAAATTCAGTGTTTGCCTGTAATGGTAGTCTCAGACAGATGGCTTTATCTTCACAGTAGGATTTCAGCTTCTTACTGAAGTTAGTCACAGGCCTCAGACTACTTTAGTACTTTTATTTCATCTCTCTCCTGAGTCTACTTCTCATCTCACTAGTATAATGTGACCTCTAAGACACTGAGAAAGTAAACAATATTGTTTTTATTAGGCACTCAAAAGAGCTACTGCAGTTCTCCTCTCGATTAAAGATTTGCTGAAGGTGCTAACTGAGCAGGCTGCAGATAAATTCCCAAATATAGGCTGCCCTGATCATTCTCACAGTCCCTGCGTTCCTACCCAAAGATAATGTGGTACCTTGACTGGACTTACATAAACTTGAAGGCTAGACTTGGTGCACAATGACGTTTCTCAGTGTACAGCCAAGACATTTTCCATGGTCTTCCAGTTGAAAACACCAATGTTTTAGAAAATGCTGGACTCTGTAAAAACAGTCATTCATTGGGCTTAAATATAGCTGTGATTGCTACACATTACACAGGTTTTGTGACCTAGACAACTACTCATATTTTGCAACCTTATTCCCAGCATAGGAAAATAAAAATGACAACACCAAGATGAGAGCTTGTCACCTTCTTTTGTATCTGAAACAGGAAGGAAAGTGAAGGAAGAAGAATGGTGGTTGCTGTTGAAGTGTGTACAGGATAAAGAAACCATAAAAACATTCTGAAGAGTAAAAATGTGGCTTTTAGGAAAAACTTTGGATTCATTCCTGTTAGCAGAAAACTCCCATATCCTCAGCAAAGTGTGAACTTTTCAGAGAATATGAAAAATAAAAAAGGAAAAAAACAGAACTGATTTCAAATGCTCCATAAATAGCTACCTTGAGAATAAGGGCACATCCTATCAAAAACTAAAAGCTTGTAAGAAAAAACACAACTGTATGACTGACTGTCATTGGAAGTCAGGGGAAAAAGAAAAATTATCATTCCCTTTTGCTCTACTACCTACCAGACACTGTAAGAGTTCATTTCCTATGGCTCCTACAATCGGTTTTAGACTTCTGTTTATCAGAGTTTTGAAAAAAATGTTTTGAAAGGAAAAGGTTTGAAATCTACTAAATCAACCAAAGTAAAAATGCAAATACTTTTTCATTAAACTGGAATATGTAATTAGTTGATTTAATATTTTTCACCTGAAGAACATTAACTTTCAGCTTCTACCAATAACAGTCACAATAAAGATGATGAAGAAAAGGCATAAACAGTCCCTTACCTATACTGACACAAATTTCTTACTTGTCTTTATTGAAAAGATTATAAGACAGGAAATGTATGTTCAGGACATCGTTTAAAAACTTCATTTCATTAAGTTAAGCAACCAGTAAGATTAGCGTTATTGTAGTGCTGAATACACAGAGAAAGGTATGTATGTGTTTCTTACATGTATATAAATACACTACTTGTAAGCTGCGATAATTGCAATTATTTGACATATAACAAAGTCAGCAAAGTATTTTAACAGTCAACATTTTAATAGCAGTAACAAATGCATCATTTGATTATACAGAACACTGGGGCATTTGATTGCAAGGATTAGCCTAGAAATAACTTACATGAAGCAGAGAGTGCTGTCTGTCTTACCTTTCACGTAGCGTTACTTGGTTTACCATTGCTACTAGTTAATTGCAGCTTGATTGACATGCATGACCTCAAAGTCAGAGAGGAATGCAGTCTGCCCTCATCAGGAGATGATGCACTTCACTGTGTCTGACTTAGAACCCAGCGTTAACAGCTTTGCCTGGAGAGATCATCTAGACAAAATTTTGAAAAGGAATCTGCACCCAAGTCACAGAATACCACAAACATGATTACTTCACATTCCTGTGAAGACTCTTTTATATACCTAAAATCAAATAATTGTGTATTGATGTGCTGTCCCTACTTTCGTTATACAAAGCACTATTCAGTGTGTGAGATGGATCCAGGTCATCCTTTAAAAATCTCGACTGAACTACTTGGATTACTTTAGTTCAGAAAGTTAGTGGCTCTGTAGCTGTGCTCCCCTGGAGCCTCTGATCAAAGAGCAAGTACTCAGAGGGTCTTTGTGAGACGGGTTGTCTCCATACCGGCAGTTAATCTGGGGAATAATAATGATAAAAAATAAACCCCAATGTAACCAACAGTTTATGCCACAGACAAACCTGCCATTGTGAGATTTCTTGTACAGTTTGTATAAGGGTAGTGGGTAGATTTCCTTCTGGAATGACACGGCCTCTTCACAGTTCATTTCAAACATAAATGAAACTACTTGGGTTTGATTCACTCTCATTAAGCTTCTCTGCAGGGCTTTCATTATTAATCACCATGCATTATCATTCAGATTTTTGTGTCTTCTTCCTACATCATCTTTTATTCTGTCAGAAATCCATGTGTGCAATGTGTGCATTTATTTTAGCTGCAGGCAGAAAACATATCATTCAGGAATGGAAAAATACTGAATTATGTGATGTTAGTTGATATGCTTATCCAGCCCTCCATCCTCTATACATCTTAACTCAGGATTTTACAAAACCATGTAGTCACAAACTCTTGCTTGTATCTCACTGCCGGGGTCCTGCTGTCTCACTGTTGGGGGCCTGAGTATCCTCATATCTAATGGACCAAAGTGATTTACAAGGGTATTCCCTTAACCAGCAGCCTGAGAAGTGGCACACCTGCTCTGCTGGAGAACTGCCAGTAAACAGACGCAGGGCTGTGCATTTCAGTGACACTGAACATGGTCATAGTGGCACATATATTCTGTCCTGGCAAGTGAAACAGGTGTTGCCTACAAGTTTAACCACCATCATGAATAGATGTGAACTGGTGTTTTACTGGCATAAATGTCATGACTTTTATTATCATTGATCAAAACAAGCCCCATTCTTGATTTGTTGTGATGGTTGAGGGCTCACCCAATGTTTGCTGGCAGCCAGCTCACCTCTACAATTCTGAGAGAGAGACGGGGGGCGTGCAAGAAATGCAATTTTAGTCTAGAAATAAGTAATTTAATTACAGGGATGAATTCTGCAGAATTGATTTTAAGCACAGCCCCCACTGAAGCAGAAGTTATCTAACTGAAATAAATTTGTCATTTTACAATCCAAACAAAGACAGAAGAGGACAAGACCTGAGCCCTGAAACCAAACTTTCAGACCGTTGCTCGCATAACCCACCAGATGAGCTCAGTAAGATGCGCTTTATAAGACATCCAGGAGAGCCATGGGTGACTCAAACTGCTTTCTCTCCTGGGCTCCCAAACTGTTTTTCAGGACTTCAGGTATTGGGAAAGAAAAGAGATGAATTCCGATCCATGTAGGCATTCAAGTGGTTGACCATACGGATGATGTGATGTACGCACACTACAGCATGGTATGCAGCTGCCTGCACAGGCCCTGCAGCAGAAGAGATTGCTGCACTCCAGGCACAGCACTAAATCTGTGATGGGTTGCATTGGCTGAAGTGAAAGACAGAGCCCATGAGATAACTTTGCTCAATAAATACATCCTTCATGGTGCTACACTGTGGAGACAATCTCCAAAGGTGTCTATATGAGTCTCATGGGCAAAGCCTCCTCCATCCTTCCCTTACACCTCAGTTACTAACAGCTGATCTGTGCCATGCCTAGACATGGAAGGGAGACACAGCAAATGGACCTTCAATAGGTCATGCATGGTGCAGACAGGTGGGGTGTGGCACTGGCTACTAGAAGGAATGATTACCGGGACAGAGGAATTTGGAAAGGGGACAAATCTGGTTTAGAATTGGAATTGGGGACCCTTAGAGATGCCTTTGATGCCAGTGCGAGGAGTGCAGAAAAGGTGCTCCAGTATGGATGGTCCCCCCCCCGCCACAGCAGGATAGAGGCAGTCATTGATACCATGTTCAGAGCAACTTGAGCTATGCAAATGAGACTGAAGGAGTATTCATTTTAATGTCTTTTCAGCTTTCTATTGTGCTGCAAACCACTTATTTCTCAGACAGGAAGACAGTGATAGTGGAAAATGGCATTGCAGTCTGACTTCAGACTACAAAAGATGCACTATATTATCCTGGTTAATCATGAAGACAAAAAAAACCCCTAGATTCTATCTGTCTTTCTTTTAAAAAGAAAAATCACGTTTAACAAGTGTATAAATGCTCTCATTTACAATTCCTCACACCTAAGAGCTTCTCTAGCAACTTTAAGTGCTCAGAAGTTACCACCTTACTGATGAAATAGTGTGCATTAAAAATATTAAGAGCTAAATATAGATAAATTTTGAACATAAAATTTTAAAGTTTCTGACCTGTATGGTAAGTTATTAGCAAGGCTTTTAAGTTTTTTTATCAATTTTCAAAAGGGATATCCAACTCAAAGCCATGAAATTTCATGAAGTGTAGAAGGCTGAAAACTCTCTAATTTAAGGAAATGTGATTTAAAACTAATTATAGCAAATAGAAAAATCAACAGGGACACGAAGAGCTTCTCAACAGATAGAAGGAAAAATACTGTTTGAGAAAGAATAATGTACAGTCAGAAAGGAATTAATGAATAGGACAGGTACATACTTGCCTAGAAATAGCTATTAATACCACAGAATTATGCACTACTCAGTCATTAACATCACATTGCACCTGGCAGTTTAACAGGCAGATTTTAGTTCTTTAAGAAAAGAAATTAAGGCCTCAATTATAGATCCAAGCCATGCTGAAAAGGGAGAAAGATAAATCATAGCATCATAGAATAATAGAATGATTTAGGTTGGAAAAGACCCTTGGGATCATCGAGTCCAACCATCAACCCCACTCTACAAAGTTCTCCCCTACACCATATCCCCTAACACCACATCTAAACGACTCTTGAACACCTTCAGGGATGGTGACTCCACCACCTCCCTGGGCAGCCTGTTCCAGTCTCTGACCACTCTTTCTGGGAAGAATTTTTTCCTAATGTCCAGTCTAAACCTACCCTGTTGCACCTTGAAGCCTTTCCCTCTTGTTCTATCGCTAATTACCTGTGAGAAGAGACCAGCACCAACCTCTCTACAATGTCCTTTCAAGTAGTTGTAGAGAGTGATGAGGCCTCCCCTCAGCCTCCTCTTCCTCAAACTA
>VWZL01001792.1:115223-137042 GCA_013396915.1 Stercorarius parasiticus
TGGGGAACAGTGTCAAATGCTTTTCGAAAGTCTAGGTAGACAATATCCACAGCCTTTCCCTCGTCCAATAATTGGGCCATCTTGTCTTAGAAGGAGATCAGGTTCGTCAGGCAGGACCTGCCTTTCATGAACCCATGCTGACTAGGCCTGATCCCCTGGTTGTCCATTATATGACTTGTAATGGCACTCAAGATGATCTGCTCCATGACCTTCCCTGGTACCGAGGTCAGACTGACAGGTCTATAGTTTCCCGGATCCTCCTTTCTGCCTTTCTTGTAGATGGGTGCTACATTTGCTACCCTCCAGTCCATTGGGACCTCCCCAGTTAGCCATGACTTCAGGTAAATAATGCAAAGTGGCTTGGCGAGCACTTCTGCCAACTCTTTCAGCACTCTCGGATGTAACCCATCCAGTCCCATAGATTTGTGTGCACCCAAGTGGTGTAGCAGGTCACTGATCACTTCCTCTTTAATTGCGATGGCCTCATCCAGCTTCCCCTCCCTGTCTCCTAGCTCATGAGGCTAGGTGCCAAGGGAACAGCTAGTTCCACCGCTAAAGACTGAGGCAAAGCAGGTGTTGAGCACCTCAGCCTTTTCCTCATCCTTTGTGATTATGTTTCCCTCTGCATCCAATAAGGGAGGGAGATTTTCCCTGATCCTCCTTTTGTTGTTAATGAATTTATGGTTTCATGGTTTCATGGTTTGCTGGGAAGCCATATGCCTTTGGAAGGCACGAAAAAGTGGTCTGTCACTACACCTGCAATAAACAAACCATGCTAATGGACCAGACCACTCACGGAGAAATATGTTCTCCAGAGAAACTCATTAAACCTCATTCTGAATGTAAGGAAACAATCTTAGATGTAAGGGAAGTTGTTCTTGCCCCTCTTCTGATGACTGTTCAGGGACAATCCTTCTCTATGAGAAGCAATGGTAGTTCTGAGTGGAGTTTCAGTGTAAATTTCTTGAGATTAGGAACTGAAGATTCAGGTGGACATCCTTGGAGCCCTACAACAGGCAGATTTATGTCTGATTTTAGTCCAGTGATGTCTGAGATGGACATTTGGAGGCATTGGTTTGCCTGAAAGGAGTGTTTTCAGAACAGGCAGCTCCGGTGATTTTATTAGACCACAGGATTCTGTTATCTTCGGATACATCTTCTTAGGCTGGTCACGCTGAAAATATGTCCCTGATTCCAATGATCAAGATCGCACTGTATGTTCTGTATCCAAGCTTTGCACTGACGCATCTAGATATGATTTGTGGAGCTCTGTGCATTGCAATCAATTCGTGATACACCTTTAACTTCCTTCCTTTTCGTGGTATAGAATGTATTTGTCTGATCCCATGATGATTCACGCTGCTCTTGTCCTTGTATAACGAAAACATTCCCCCTTATGGGTCCTTTCCCTTCTCAGTAAATTTTTCATGAGTACTTTTTTACTTCAGTATCACTCATCCACATATTTTAACTTCTGTGTTACCAAACTCATTTTTCTGTGTACTTCTTATAAATACTCAATTCTTAATCATTAGAATGCTTTTTTTCTATATGAAATAATTACAGATATTATGTATTCAATGAAGCATTATTAAAGCAATTTGGTATTATTTTTGTCATTTAATTTTTTCCTCCTACTCTCTTTTGCTCGTGTTTCCAGCTTTGTGAAATTTGCCTTTCTTAAGTGCTGAGAACACTTATATTGATTCGCAAACTATATTTTTACATGTAATAAATCCAATTTTATCATGATCACATACAATCATGGGATTATTATTATTAGAATGACTTGTTGGTTTTATCTCTTGGAAATGCATCTTTAATAAGTAAAATACTTGTAAGATATCAAATCTTTCTACTTGAACGCTACTAGCTGTTTTGTGCTTTTTATTCTTTGTTTTTATCAAGTTGAGGATGTTTTAGTAGTGATGACACGGGACTTCAGAATAAATTTTTCATTTTATGCTTTGGAAAGGGCTGCTCCTGCTGTTCTTTCCTTGAGACTGATCCATATTAGTCACCCATGCTGAAACATGTCAGTGAGAAAATCAATCCCTAAATATTCCAAGATCTAGCTTTCTGATATGTCAATAACTCAGAAAACAAGCTATGATAATTTTTTTCAGGTGGAGTACAGCCTCCCCATTTCCACAGTAGGGAACATCCATAACATAACAGTATTGTGAGAGAGCCTGACAAATTATGGCTCATATCTAAACCTAATTATTACATTTCCTGATGAATAAATGATATGGCAATCCCTGGGCTAAGTCAAAACAGCAGTTTTCATCTTTACTCTGGAATTATAAATGTGCTACCATTGCTCTTCCTGTGTTATATTAGAAATCAAATTTCCTGATGTACAAATCCTTTCTACTATCAAGCCCTCTATAGTCTTAATTGTAGCATCACACTGATTTTTAGTTGTACTTCAAAGTATTATTTCTGAACTAGTGCCTTTTCCCCAGTAGAAAACAGGACATGCAAGCTTTATCCTCACAAACCTTCAGGCTTTCCCACGAGTTTGTCAGCCTCTCCCTATAGGTGTCAAAGTCCATATCCTCAAACCCCTAATTCAGTAATCATATGACATATAACTATATTCCCCCCAAAATATTAGCAAAGGTCTGTAAACTTCCAATATTTGCTTTTTGGCAAGCTGAGAGCCTCTCAGTATTGAGCAGCAAGATATACTAACCATTTACCTGCGCAGGTCCTTACCTTACTGCAGTCCTGAGGCACGGCCACCACATCAGCCCCTGTGCAGAGGAGACTTGTATCCACACACCTTCAATCCAGAAACTCCATGTTTGGGGCATTCATCTGGGATAAAGCCCCACATTTTTCTCCTGCTTTTGAAAAAAGACAAGCTCCACCTCCCATTTTTCACATGGGTGTTACTTAACAGACACAACTATTTTGGGGTTCTCTAGATTTGGCATTAGCTAACGTGCTTTTAACACTGCTCCTCTTTATGACAAACATTTGTATATTCTTAAGGCATGGGAAGAGGGAGATGAGTCTACAACCTATCTGGTATTACACTTGAAATATCCACATCAAGTTTCTGTTGCCAACAAAGATTTCTATCTGGAGTGCCTAAATGATGGGTGTGCTGTGCCATAGACAAAGAGAAAGATGTTATTCTTATTTTTTCTGTTTTTGCTTTTTTTTTTTTGTGAAAAAATGACTGGGACATTTTGCTGCAAAGGAAGATTCAGGCGATGAATAGAGATTGGAAATAAGGTACTTACTTTTTTTTCCAGAGACAGACCCTGAAGTCACAGCAATGGGCGCATTTTACCCAAAGCGTTGCTTCAGCATTTTCTATCAGCTAGCTTATATAGTCCTCCAGTTGTTCCAATGACTTATTGCCCACAAACAATGCCTACAAAATGAAAAGCAGCATGATTTTAAGAGTATTCAAGTACCTCTGTATGAGAAGCTGTGTCTGTACAAGATCTAAGAGAGGTACGAGCTCAGGCTGCCCTATAGCAGTGTAGCCATTCCATATGGTGTTGCATTCGGGCAAACTAACCATATGCACAGCGCCTTTAGTTTTGCAGCTTGAACAGCGTTGAACTGCAAGGGAAAAACTACCTTAAATCACCCTATATATCATTCACAGAACGTAGGCACTTAATGAGGCCTAAAGCTTTCATCGGGCAAAAAACTATCTAAAAATTCTGCATGGAAATTTTTAAAGATTAAGGTAGCTTTGTCCTTCTATGGATCTTGCCTCAAGCTCTCTTAAGAGTGGCAGGTGAAACTGTTTGAAACATAATTGAGGTGGGTGGGAAGCTGGAGAAAGTGGACTGTTTTTCTCTCAAAGAGTTCAAAACACAGCCTTAGACATCGGACTACACTGCAGGGATCACAATTTGCAAATTCTTAGTGGGGAAAACTAGGAATCTGAGTAACAAGTATTCAATAGATATATAATTTGAAAGCTTCACTGGAGCTTGTAAATTCTAACAAAAAAAAAAATCTAAATTTTGCAAAAAGATTTTGGTTACTGAGGGATTTAGTCCCAGATAGCAAAGATTCTGATAACAGTGCTTATTTGGGGTTATTTCAAGACTATTTTTAATACATTACTATAAATATGATGCAAAAACTTTTGTAGGAATCAGTTAAATGAAATAAGTGAATTCATAGTCTACAGAAGAGGGATACTGCTTTTAAATTCAAATATTAGAAGATGCCTAAAAGGGTTAGAGACAGTGATTTCAATGGCTGCATGCCATTAACAATTAACAATTGCCATTAATGCAATTAACTTGTTGAGAGGACATCCTGTTTCTCAATGGTAAAAGAATACATTATGTTAGATTCCTGTCCCCAAACTTTTGTTGTACAAAAATTTCTCATTTAAGCTAAACTAATGGTCTGGTTTCCTCCTCTAGGGAATGGAGAGAGAAATTTCACCCCATGGGATGATTTATCTTTTCCTAAAATAATGTTCCAGGAAGGTGCATCATCCCCTATGGGATGTGAGTTTTTCTTCTTTGACTGTAACAGGTGGAGGTGTGAGGTCTAAGAGAAAGATTTCAGCCATAGATTTGTCTTTAGTGGTTAAACCAGCTGCATACAGAACGTCTTTGTGGGATCTCAAGTCATCAACAGCCTCAAACTGAAAGAGGGTAGATTCAGATTGGATATCAGGAAGAAATTCTTTACAGTTAAGGTTGGTGAGGCACTGGAACAGGTTGCCCAGGGAAGCCGTGGATGCCCCATCCCTGGAAGTGTTCAAGACCAGGCTGGATGGGGCTTTGAGCAGCCTGGTCTAGTGGGAGGTGTCCCTGCCCATGGCAGGAGGGCTGGAACTAGATGATCTTTAATGTCCCTTCCAACCCAAACCATCCTGTGATTCTGTGATGTCTCTGGTCTATTATTTTGCTCCCTTTTTTAGCCCTTCCCATGTGTAGGAAGCTGAGGTGCCGACCATAGACTTCTGCTGTGTTGTGGATTGCAGCTTCTGCTTTTTGGTGTTTAAGCTATTCAGTGGTAAACATAATGCTCAAAACCCAGTACTTTACTAGGTCTGCCTGCACATTTTTCTATGAATGTGAAGTGATTTACCCTATGTCACCTTTGCCACTTGCTAAAAGGTAACTGAATCCCTTCCATGAAAGCATAAGGCAATTATTCATAGTTACAGCATCCCTAAGCTACTGAAGCATAAAATTAATTACAAACACACATGATTTGATTGGTCCAATCCTGGTCCACGTCATGAATGGGAAAATTGATAACACTGTGAATAAATCTTCCACAGACACGATCAGCAAACCTTTGACTGAGGTGACAAAAGACCTTTAAAGACCTGTTTTGACTAGACTAGCTTTATTTTCTCAGCTTCATTTGAGCCAAAATTAAGTGGACCTACATGCACTATCTTCAACTGTCAAATGCACCGATTCATTTATTTGGCAAGTGGTCTCATTCCCTGGTTAAAAATGCTGCCCCTGTGAGCGAATTAAAGAAGTGTAATGTGCTGAAACCAGCACTGAGTGCAGAGGAGGCAGGCAATTTTTAAGGTAATTTTGTTTCTGGTCCGGCCAACTTCTACAAACAGGCGTAACTCAACAGGGATGCATCCGTATGAAGAATTAGCTGAATTGAGAGCTCACTTTTGAATCTGAACTAAGAAAAAAATATCCATTAATTTAAAATATCCTTTTCATAGGAATGTTTTTGTCCAATGACACCATCCATCTCTATCTGATTGGCATTTGCAGAGGCTACATACAGTTGGTGAAATGGCTGATCGTAGCTATTCTGTAGTATTTGCTTCAGCTGTACATTAAAAAACCAACATTGGATGAGCATGTCCCAAGCTGAAATTACTATTTATTTCTAGGCATGACCTAGTGTCAAACCCAGAACATGGAAAAAGGTAATCTTTCCTACCCAACTAGATCCCCCATCTCCTGTCTTAACCTCTGCTGGGGAACAAGCTTGTGAATAAGTTGCTCCAAGTTACTATTAAGCAAGTGTGGATGAGTCTCAGATCCTTTCTGTTACCTACCTGTGAATGTACTCGAGCCCTTCACTAAGTGCACTCATCTCTCAGCGAAAAGAGACAAGTTATTTCAGAGTTGCTGAGAAACAAGTGTTTGAACACTGGAAGTTACCAGGGGAATCGATTTACTGGAAGCTTTTAGCTTAGTTGATGGTACATTAACTTGCCTCAGTATTTCTTGAACAATAATAAAAATAATAGCAACACACTTCAGTTCAGCTCCTTTCTTGCTTCTGGCATGTTTCCCTTCATGTTTCTGCTCTGACTCTTGCTTTCTTGTAGGATCAGTACTATCTTGCTCTCTTCGCCTCTTGTCTTATTGACGCTTCAGCAGGGTCTACGATTCCGAGTGTTCATGCACAGAAAAAAGAAGTTTAGATTCAAACAGATGTAAAGATGGTTTGCATGGATTTTTATTTGTTTTTCCCCTCATAATCTCTTTATGCAGGATTCCCCAAAGCATTCCCCAAAGCAATTGCTGTTATCTGTCCACTTTCTCCGTGGTTGGGTCATTCAGGCAGCAGATGGGAGCCCCTGATTTCAGTCCCAGAGGCAATTTTAGGTAGTATACTATCAACAAAGCATTACCCATAAAGCTAAAGTAAGGTGTGTTTTTCCCAATAGTCCTCTTTATTGGAAATTTTATTAACAAAATAACCATTTTTCTCCAGTCTCCAACTCACTTTCCCTGCCTTGAACCTCCCTTCAGTTGATCTAGCCTAACTGAACAGTGGCAAAATAAGTAGAGATCAGACCAATTATTCCCCAATTACTTTGGGGAATGCTTTGGGGAATCCATAATGCTTTCAGCATTATGTTCCTTCCTTCTCCAGAGAAGGGAGATAGGACAAAAGGCTGTGCCACTTCTCCATAAAAAATATCCTGTTCAAATAAAACAATGTCTTTTTACTTAATCTATTTCCTAATGTCTCATTCTTAGTGAGGAAAATATTCATCCTAGGATTTCATTCCTTCTGCATCCCTTTATAGACTATTTTCCACACGATTTGATCGCTTCTTGTGTTTTCATGTCTCCAGATCATAACGAGCCACTATGTCAATGGAAGAAAATAAAGTGTCATTCTGAAATCTCTGTCTTCTTTTATGCTTTGTTAGACTTCACTATTCAAATCTTTTTCTATTCAAATATACTTCATCTATGAAAGAAACATGATAGTGCTTCTGCTAAGGTTAATGTGGTTAATGCCATAACCCACCTGGTATTCTATTCAAATTCTTCAGCTATGCGAATTTTCTACTGCAAATACTCACTCAAAACCTCTATAGAAAAGCATTTAACATTCTCATTTTATGCTCTTGACTCTTTATACTTCAGCATGTTCACTGTAAGGCTGCTGGCTTTTGTGCCCATCTCTGCTTCATCTCTTTTGTTGTTAACATTTGCTTTCTACTTCAGGCTTTCATCCTGGGCACCGCAGTGAATTGGAAAAAGCACCCTGCAAAACAGCTCCACCCCCGTAGCTAGGAATAAATAGTGCTAAGAAGACTAGCTAAGCAGCTGACAGGTCTTGACCGTTGCTTTTTATGCTAGTTATGAATATCCCTCAAGTTCTGCTCCTCATCTGGTATGTATTTACTGCTTTTATATGCTGAGTGTCAGGCCTTGGGGTCGGGGAACACTTTTCATTTTGTGTGATGGCACTTAGCAGCACAGGGTACCAGCAAGAATGTGTACTGCAAGTAAACAGCACCTTGATGGGAGTGCGGGTAGCAGAGCATTAGCTCCTCCTGTTATGAAAGCTGCTGCTGTGGACCTCATTTACAGGCAGTCAGATCTTTGGAAGCAGTCCGTTCTCAAGTGTTTGTTTTTTAAAGATGAAGATCTAGAGCTGAACTTGGTGCAGCAAAGAACCATTTTATTACCTCATTTATTGCCTTTAAAAGACCGGGACAGAAGCATAAGTACCATTTCTGTGCTTTTTTCACATGGAAAAGGAGCTCGTTTGTTCTTAAAAATGCGGCCCCGGTGTTACATCTTTGTTTCTGGCAAGCAGAGAACTTTCAGCTTACCAGACGTAGGATGGTCTCTGGCAGGAGCTGCCAGTTCACAGGTTCTGGTAGGGCTTCTCTCCTAGATTTATTGGCTGGGAGACCTACGTGCAGTGTTTTCTGTAAAATATTAAAAAAAAGAAGTCTTGTTTTCTTGGACATGTGTAGGACGATGAAACCCGATTTACATTTCACACTCCTGTTACTCTCAAGACCTTGTGCAGCTGTTCTTTAGTGGACCCATTTAACATTATATATTATAGTGGTTAAAATTTTTCTAGAGGTACTTATGTATAAGCAAATATAAGGCTCATCTACATAATGTGGTCTGATAAATACACATATTATGATGGAAAACTATCACTTTTAGGCTATGAAGCTAAACAATGAGAAACTAGTAATTTTTTTTTTCCAATAAGTAAGTTTGAAGGATCAAAGAAATCCGAGTGTGTAACAATACATGAAGTCTGTTATCATCTGCTGTTTCAAGGCTCCTAAATATGACAATGGATGTCAAGCAAAGTTAACAGATTCAAAACAGAATTATGGCAGTAGAGAACAGAACAATAAAAAAAAATATTATCTTTACTCATTTATCTAAGTTTTAGAACAAGGCTTACCTCAGTAGGTTTATCAGCATTTACTCTACTCTTTCCTTTCATGAATACATGGTTTAGCTATACATCTTAATCTCTATCTTGAGTTTTCTCTTCAGACAGATGAAGAGGAGAGGAGAAAGCAGAAGAGAAAGAAACAGTCAAACAAATAATTTGGGAGCATTTAGCATTCGTTGTAAGATATGTGTGAATGTGTTCTACATTCCTATCTTAGCTTCTCTGAAAGGAAGAATTCTGTGATAGCAAGGAGTGGTTCTGGAAGAAGCCCTGCTTCATGGGTGGTTCGTTATCTGGAAACAACTGTAACTGAATGGAGTATGTCTTATGGTAGCGGTCACCTTTTAGGGTTCGTATGTGCCTGCCAGGAAGAACTCCAGGTTTTGGTCTGAGAAAGATACTTTTTTCATGTCATATTTGGAAGCGACTGGCATTTTAGGGGTTCCTCCCCACTACACTATGGTAAGAAGATTGCAGAAAATGGAGCTAGGTTAACTCATTTCTTCACTTAGTTCAGAGTAGGGGTTTAAACCTGGGTTTCCCATTCTCCTGGGAGCAGCCAAGATACAAGGAACCATTTTTCTTAAAATCAGTTTTTATTCCCCCACAAAGATATTAATGTTAAAAATGAATTGAACATTCAAAATTTGAATACTCTTCTCTACCAAAAGTTTCACCAGCATGGCGTCTGCCTTTCAGAGTGCACTGTGATCAGTAATATTTACGGTTTAATTTCTAAGCCACTCTTTCCACAGCTTTTCTCTTCAGTACTTTTTTCTTAGTTCCATGTTCCTAATGCCAATAATATTTTTTCTCCCTTTCCACTTTTTTTGCTCAGTTTTTCTACTCATTTTCTTACTGTATTTAATACTGCTTTAAATATCCCCTCTCTTGCTACTACTGCTCTTCAGGGTCCTGCTGTGCAAATTGGGACTTTAAGTAGAGGCACTTCATGTAAGTGACTAACAGCCACCCCTGGTGAGATACTTAAAGAAGCAATTGCACTAAACTGTACCTCTTGCTTTGAAGAAAAATTAGATAGAAGGGAAAGAACTCCAGATTCTCCAGAACAGGAGACTATAATTCGAGTTTCATAGAAAGTATGAAACTATGTAAAGTCTTAAAGACCTGTAAAACTGCAAGAGGTTTTTCACAGTTAAAGGGAGAGATTAAATCTTTACTTGGGAACCAGGGCCCAAAGTCAGTGAAGCCCCACAGTGTCATTAAAATTTTACAACTCCTAAGACATCTGCCTTGTTATCGTTAAAGGTATTCTGTACTCACAGAATTATTATCCTGTTTTATTTTACTTGGAGTAGCCCTTAAAGTCAACTTTATTTTGATATCTTTATGCCTTTATCCCCCAGGATGGACAACAGAATTGTTATGTTTCTTATTCTGGATTATTTATGATTGCCTGGGATTTTTTTGAAAAAAACTTTTTTCATCGGCAAAGATCAGTTTGATACACTTCAGACACTAATTTTTTTTCAGAAAGATTTTTAGTTTCATTTCCATTAAGACCAAGGTCTTGGGGACACTTTATTTTTTCAGGTGAAAATGAGGAAGTATTCTGTAGGTCAGTGGGTGGGATCATTACCCGCAATGTTAGTGGTTGATGGTCAAATCCATTATCTGAAACCAACAACGGATTAATAGTTATTTTGTGATGGCCCAATGCCTTCTTTTGGGGTTTGTTTCTTTTTTTTTTTTTCTGAATACCCTTAAATTTTCCCTGCTGTGGAATTAGATAATGTTCTTTGTATATAGCTCAGAAATTAGAGTACTTTGCTAACCTAATTCTATTCTCCCCTTTTGTCTGGTGATTTCTAAATGGAAAAATAAGACATTATCACCACAGCAGAATCATAGGTATGGACCAGCTCCCAGGGAAGACAATCAGTTATTGCTTTGCTAAAGAAAGATCCCCTTTTGTCTCGGATGTTTTTAAGTGTCCCATCCCTTCTTTCCCTTTATACCTGGTATTCTGGATCTCTAGTACACGGAAGCGCAGACTTCGCAGCTTGAGATATTTCCTTAAGGTAGGCAAAGTATGGCCGTTGTTTTCTTTCATTTTTATAGATACAAGGGTAGCTATTTCTTTTCAAGTGTTTAAATTTGCATCCAGTCCAAGTGTAATGCTGTTGAACTGTCAAGTTCTTATCCTTGAGGTTAATTCACTTATCTAATTAAAACCATTCAGTCAGGATGAAAATGAAGTTTACCACCTCTGAGGTAGAATCTTGCTTCCACCGAAAACTGTGTATAAAGCTTTTACAGATGTCAGCAGAGCTATGATTTCACATCTAATTAGAAAATGCCATTTTAAAAATACGTATTAGGGGTTTTTTGGAGGGGAAAAGTGTATGAACTTTTCCTCAACAGAATTACTATCCGGTAGCCAAATCACTAAACGGGAGACATAGTTATTTTTTTCTTGATGATTTTATATTTTAATATAATATTATATATAATATATATAATATAATTTTTTTTCCCCCTAGGTATTTCAAAGCAATGGAATAAATATTTTTCTCTACAGCTTTGTATGCCAGCTAATCATCAATTGACAATCTGTTTATGATGTTTTCTGCCAATATGAATATTTAGGTAATATCATTTTTTGCATTTCATTCCTAGCATAAAAAATAGAGAAAAAATACAGCAATAAAAAAACATTTTAAGGGAAAGAGGAGAGTATAAAAGAGAGGTTCATACTAATTATGAGCAACTTACTAGCAATATAGCAAATAGTCTCTGATTTATGTGGCTGAAGGTGAGATACACTTTTAATATTTCTCATAGCATTATGAGGATGATGGATGACCTGTTTTGCTGTTGCAATTTTAGTAATTGCACAGAGCTAGAGTAAAATCCATTCCTCTGACTCAGTCTGGAGATAAAGGCATGAATAACCGTGGCCATTTTGACATCACAGAAGTGCTGTTTTATCCTTTCTTTGTAAACAGGAACCCAAACTCATTTTTGTTCAGAGCCACCCATTTTCTGTCTAAAGTAACAAAAGACTCTACACAACTTCCAAAATTAACATCTGAGTAGCACATTGTAGGCAGACCACAATCCATGAGGAAAGTAGCTAGTTTGCATGTTTTTACTTTATTTATCTAGTAAGAATAGTGATATTTCATTATAAGTTTGGTGGTGGCCTTTCAAAGGAGGGGAAGCAGGATTTATTTAAGCCATAATGTTTTATGATAAACTGCTTGCTTATTTTTAAGGTTTGTTGACCTGAAGTTGAAAAATAGAATAAAAATATGCTGTCCATTCTTTATAATAAAAATACATTTATTAGAATACCAATTTGGGGCAAAATTCAATAAAGGTATTAAAAATGAAATCATATTAAAATTTGCAAGTTATTTTCTAGTATTTGACTGACACAAATGAAGTTCAGAGGAAAAAAAAATGTGTAACTAGAGAAAAACAAGGAAAATAAGCATGCCACATTGATTTGTGATAATGACATTAAAAAAGTGATAAGGAAGAAACTTAGTTAATATTTCAAGTTTTGTTGCATATTATATTAAAGATTGAAATATTTGATTTAATAAGAAGAATAAAATACATAATGTTCTAAAGATGATGTAAGTACCAATATTCACTAAAAAAAATTCTTCTTAAACTCCATCTCAAAAAATGATTTGGCAAAAGTGAATAAAACTCCAGTCAAACTAGGATGCTACTCCAGCTAAAGTAATGAAATATTTATCTCAGTTTGTTTCAAAGTTGCAACTGGTCAAACAGGGTAAAAAAATGAGAGTATTGGAACACAGGTGACTTTTTGAAGGTAGAGCATTGAGAACCAGGACCAAGTTAACATTATTGATTGCAGGATGGGACATGCTGTCAGCTATCTCCATCAGTTGGCCTCTGTATTGTTAATGTGTGTGCAATGTATGCAGCTTTTAAATATTTATTGAATTTAGAGGATAGTGGGCAAATTGCTCATAGTCTATAATCTGTGTAGATATGTACATGTGATTTTCCTCTGAGGCGGGTGTTTGTAAAGTGTTATTTCTAATTACAGTTATTTTTAAAGTTTTCCCACTCCCCAGCATGTTCTTATGTAGTTTAGAAGCAGCCAATATGTAAGACAATTTGTTAGAATCAGTTCATCTTTAACAGAGGATTAAAAGAGTCATAGGTATCCTTGCTTGGTGTAAAAGTTCATTGACAAATGCCGAGCTTGTTAAAAGCAAAGGGGAATCATTATGCATTAATCATGTCAAATCATTTCCTGAAAACTCTGCCGAATGTCAGGAGCCATTAGTATACTGTTAATTCACAGTTGTCTGTCATCGTGTTGAACTCCTGGAGATGTGAACGACACAGTAGGGTAGTCCAAAGAGCAGGAGCTCAGTTCTTTGGCATATGGGATGTGACTAACATGGCACTGGAGTCACGCTGATGGCATTCACTGGGGTTCTCCAGTGGGGCCAAAGATCCAGGCCTATAAGCCTCTGACTGCCTCTGGAATCAGTGAAACTCCTGAAATGGGGGGTGATGCTGAACGGGAGAGGAAGAGGCAAAATCAACCCAGAATTTAAGCTGTGTGAGTGTGGCTTGCACTGACAAAGGCTTTGGTGAATCTGATTTTTGGCAAGTGTGAATATCGCAGCACCTTGTAAGTACAATGGGCCTCGTTATTAATTTTTTGTTGCAGTATGGTTCTGGGCAGCAACATTAGCCCAAGAACTGGTACCCAGATGCAGTGCTGTGCTTGCTTTTAGTGTGTGAAAGGGGCAGCCAGCTTAGGAGCCTGTGTGATGACCTGCGCTCCAGAGACTCATCACTGAAATATAGGCTCCTGTTGTCTCTTCTAAAATCTGCTAAGGAGGTTGAAATTGTTTGTATAGGCCTGAGATTAAGCCCTAAACTTGAGGTAATGTGAAAGCACTGACTTAACAAGTTGTTGACATTTAAAACAGATTTTTTTTGCAATAAAAATATGTCATAACTCTCTTGGCATTGTTGCTGCAATAAACTTGGACGACTACATGTTCCAGACACTTTCAAAATCAAGTAACTCAAAGAGAGTTCAAGCTGTGTACTCTGATTTCTACTTCTTTTCATCCTAAATTTCAGTTTCTTAAAAAAAAAAAAACCTTGCTTCTGAACAGTTACATTAGCCTAAATGATATGGATGCTTACTGGATAAATTGCAGATGAAGACAGAATGAAAAGCAGTGAATACTAGCAGGAGAAAGAATCAGCAAAGAAATACAATAATGGAACTAAAAGGAAGAATGAGTGTCATTTTCTTCTATAGACAGGAAGCAAACATAATTGAGCTAAATTGATCCTGCAGGATTTTTTTTTTATTATTTCTTTTATTTTATTTTTAAAATTAGAACTGCGGGGAAGCCTCCATTCTTCCTGTAGGCATGCAGGGATTGTGTCTAGCTCTGAAAAAAAATAAAAAAAAGTGAAAATAGACAGATAGATAGATAGATAGATAGATAGATAGATAGATAGATAGATAGATACCATAGGCATATATGCATATCTATTCATATATATATATATGTAAATTGGGATAGCTGAAGCGTTAACTGTAGAATGGTTTCTTTTAGCTGTGATTTTTTTTTATATTTAAGCTCTAAAAGCCACTAGAAATTGGGCTTCCTTGTTGGCTATTTCATTGGAAAAAAAAACAAAACAAAACCAACTTTCTCTAAAGAATATATAATACATGCTACTGAGGAAAAATCCCTCCAAAGTAAATACGATATTTTTTTTGTAGTTCATTTGCAACCAGACAGGATCAAGTCCCCATAAAGTTAACTGCAGATCAATAAATTATAGCAGAGGATGACTAATTTTTTTTTCTGTAGATGGAAATCAGTTGTTGGATAATAATAATTATGAATAGATTTGTGTTTAACAGCTCTATTAGGGCACTGTCAATCCTCTCAGTTCCTCTCCTGCGTAGTGTGCAAGTACTGGAGGCAGATTACAGTTCAGAAAAAGAAACAGACAGCAGTGGATAACTAAGCCATGGCAGCACAACAATTTAGCATGGGGATTAAAACTGAAGATGTCTCAGCTTTTGGTTCTTGGCCAATTCTGATTTTGTATTCACAGAGTATGGCATTTGCAAACAGCAGTTGTCAGCTAAAATACAACTGGATGTAAACATCTTCAATAGAGGCCTGAATGTGAGTCTAAACTCTATATACCATCTATGGGAGGGGACAATGACCTAAAAATGTCATAACTGACAGCCAACACAAGTGGTTGGTGTCTTTCTCCTAAGAGGCAGAAACAATGGTAAAAGGTCATAAGCCATTTTCAAACAGACTTTTTTCCCTCTCCATTAGGTGCTGTGTCCCTGTCTTTCAAACAAACCCCTACATTTCCAGTTTGTGGGAAGAGGAGGTAATTGTGATTGTCACTTTATCTAGTGGCTCAGGACTTAAAAGGTGCACAAGGTTAAAGTATATTTTCATATAAGAATATAAAATTAAAACCACAATATTCGGGGGGGACAGCTCAGAAATTGCAGGTTTTCTGTTTGCTATTTCCAGCTATGCGCAAAAGCCATTGGTAATCAGCTGTCTCTCTTCAGCTTAGTTGTCTATGTTTAAATAGAGATTTTTGAAAGCACCTGCTTTGCACTGTAGATTATATAGGCATTTTAGGCGTTCGCTTTAAGGAACTTTGTACATTAGGAGTCTAAAATTTTAGCATATCCTGGATTCACAGAAATTTTTTCTTCTCCAGAATAGGCAACAGCTCTACAGATTTTAAGAGTAACAGTTTTGACCCCAAGCTCCTAAAGTGCGAGTAAAAAAAAAGTAATTATAAAGGCAGTTTTGTACTGTCTTGTGTAAATGGATGGAGCTGACATTTTCAATGCTTATTTCAAAGACCTGTCTGAAGCTCTGCACTCCACGCCAGTTGCAGACATAACTGAGAGGAACTGAACAGACCTGGCAGCGATTTCCGTGATGACAATTGCCTTGCAATCAGAGCAGTTTTCCTTCAGTTACTTAAATGCCTGTTCCAATATTTAATTTCCGTGGGAATTAGAGTAAATCTTAGGTTCATGATGTGATTCTAACCTAGAACCCTCCATTTTGATTATTTCTGTTCCGTAGTAAGTAATAGCACTTTCTGCTTTTTGCCTTTGTGCTGTATCTTTCTCCCAGTCTGTTCATCAGAAATCTGTACCCATTTTCTCAGAGGCTGACTTTGAATTGCAGATCACCAGAACTGACTCTATCAGTAGACTTTATGTGAGTTTATTTCTGCACAAAGCCCAGAGATAAACCGTGGACAAAAGTTTCCTCAATCCACTAATTTGTCAGAATTCAACATCCATGAATGTGAGAAAGTAACATAGACCCGAACCTACAGATAAGAAAAATACTTGGTTTTCTCTTCCTAAAACTTTCCAAAGTAAAAGGTTTCAAAAAGAAAATACTTCAAAAATATCTTGGAATAAGATCTCAGAAGAAAGTTGTTACTTTTACAGTCATGAGTTCTACACACTATATCACTCTCAAATGACTCGCACAGCATCTGCTGTCCTGGCACAGGCTGGGAATCAGATGCTTTCAGTCAAGCACATGCTGACAGAAAAACCCACACCTGCAAGAAGACACTCATGATTATGTTAGGTTAACTGCAGGGACACTGAAAGCAGTGTTGAACTCTAGACAGGTATTAACAAAGTCTTTCTATCTATCACCTAGAGCTTGAGTAATGACCTTTATTCCTTAAAATGCGGCTTGACAAATTCTCCTTTATTTATTTTCAGGATTGCGATGGGAGCTCCTTGTGTTCAACTAAGAAAACAAAATAACAAAAAAAAAAAACAACTATGTTGAATAACGAAGTACTTTTTTAATAATGAAAGCAAGTCACTACTTTTGCCTGAAGACCTAATCTGACTGGATTCATAGTGTAAGTGAATGATAGATATTGAAGAGCTCCTAAAGAGGTTCTTTGTTTTGTGGACTGTGAAACAAATTACAGGAAATTGAAACAAAAAGAATCTTCCTGATGGAAAACAAACAAACAAACAAACAAACATACATACAAAAAAATCACAGCAATATTCAAACAGATTCGATGTTCATTAATATGAGTAATTTGAAGGATTCTATGATTATAACCAGCATGTCCTAGAGAGATTCAGGTTCCTGTCTTTGATATATGTTGTGTATTTCACTGTTTCATTGGGACAGATATTAATTTTTCTGCATGTATAATTTGCACAGTCACTTTTATGGTATATACATTTTATTGTAAATGTAAATCCAAATTTCAGTTTTTGCAGAGAATCACCCAGGGTCATAGCTTCTATTCTTGTTATAGTTTTAATTGCTTGCTTATATTCTTGTCTCAATAACGATGCATTTTGTACGACTTAATTTTAGCAAGGCTTGACGGTATGAGTTGCCAAAATTTTTAGAATTTTCTCTTATTCTAGAAATATATTTAGGTGCAAACTCTGAAACTTCAGCTCATTTTACTCCTCCAACTGACCCCTTTTTGACTACTTGCAGCTCCCTTGAAGCCCCACTCAGGGATAAATACAGATTGCTTCTGTATTTGGCAAAACACTGTGAAAGGTAAGGCAGAGTCTGATTTCCACCTGTAACATAGCTTTACAGTGCATTTTTGTCTCAAATTTAGGATAAGAATACTATTGTGTGCTAGGGCTTCAATACCGTAAAGAAATTTTTGTGATACTGACCAAGCAGCTCCCTCCTACTTATCAGCAAGACATTTCAGATTGTGTTAAGATGGTGTTTTTAGCCCATGTTTTGGTTTGACCCCAGACAGCAACTAAGAGCACGCAAATGCCCATTCACGTCTCCCCTCCTCCCCAGAAGAGTAGGGAGAAGAAGGAGAAAAGGAGGGGAAAGGGAAAAAAAACCTTCATGGGTTGAGATAAAGGCAGTTTAGTAGAACAATAATGGAAAAAGAAAATAACAATAATAATAACAATAAAGGTAAAAGAACGTATAAAATAAAGTAATACAAGACAAGTCGCTCTCATCACCCGATGATCGGTTGCCCAGCCTGTCCCAAGCAGTGACTGTGGATTTCTGCCCCCTGGCCAACCCCCATTTATATACTGAGCATGATATCTGTGGTATGGAATATTCCATTGGGCAGCTTGTTCTGTCTATGCTCCCTCTCAGCTTCTATGGGAAGGTGAAAAAGTCCTTGACTAATGTAAAACATCACCTGGCAACCACTAAAACAATATGGATTATCAGCATCATTCTCACTCCAAACCCAAAACACAACAGCTACCAGAAAGAAAATTCTTATCAGGTGAAACCAGGACAGCCCAGTACTTTGAATTAATTTTCATTCTTTTGTGTTACACCTCAAAACTGGGACTTTGCAGTTAAAAGTTCTAGCTTTTTTTACTTAGAATATCATTCTAGTATAAAAATACACTTTGGTTCCTATCAATGCCTCTCAAAGAACTTATATTTATTTAATGACAGCCCAGTATTGGGCACAGTTGCACTGCAGTTCAGAGCAGCACCCCGGGGGCTCACGCCACTGACTCACACCAGAGTTAAGTTCCGAACACATCAACCAAGGTGTTGTTAGCAATCCAAGCAACTAAGCAAGATGTAGCATACTGTGCTGCAAACACATGGTTTATATTCATTCTGTTGTCATCTCCTGTTGAAAATTAACTTAACTAATAATAAGCTTGCCATAAGTCCTCTGTTCAGTTTCCTTGCAATGGACAGCAAGGCATTTTAGCCAGGAACTCTTCAACCTAAGAAAAATAAGATCTTCTGGCAGGACCCTCTTCACAAAGTTCCCCTTGCTTTAGCATTTGTTTCAAACTTTTCTCTGAAATAAGTCTGATCTTCATGCTAATTGCAGCTTGCAGCTCATTATTTTCAGGGGTGTTTAAAATAGGCTGCTGTTACATAAAAGGGTCATTTTGAGGAGGACATATGTTCTACGCTCTCTGCCTCACTACTCCCAATTATTTTGTTGTCATTTTAATTGGTTATTACTCAGAGATAGAAAATTTGCTGCCGTTTGATCTTTTACTTGTTTGAGTTTATTCTAGTGTTTCAGGTGCTCTAAAAATGGTTGAAAGCATCTAGAGATCAGGAGAAGACATCCTGTTCTGTCCGTTGCTGCTTGCAGCTGTGCAAAGCGCAGGCAATCACCTCCCAGGTTCAGACACCTCTCATGCCTTCTCCACCGCAGCAATAGCTGTCATTTCTCTCCAGTTCACTAAATCTGCTTGGGACTGGATTTTGACTTTCTCCAGTTGCCGAGATGAGGAGGAAAAAGTTCTTTTTAGTTTATTCAGCCACCACCTAAACTCCCTGTGCAGGATTATAGATGATATACACTCTTTAGTTCTCTACCGTCCATGAGTAGCAGAACAGTCAAAATGGATGGGCATACAGTGCCAATGAAGGGAATGAGATGAGTATGGAGTAGCTCAGCTTCAGTAGCCTTTTTGAACAACACAGAGTAACTTTGTTTCCAGGAAAGGACTGTAATCATGAGATAGACTCTTTTAAGACAATCTGCTTTCCCAGGTTTCAGAGGAAGGTTGAGTTTCCTATTGCTGCTCTTTTCCACCGCCTCATCTGTCTTACTTTTGGTTTAAACTTCAGTGATATGCGCACGATGAAATGCCTTCCCATCCCAGCCACCCATTCTCAGTGATAACACTGTACTACTGTCCTGGCTTGAGAAACATTATAATCCTGAATTTCCTGGCAGAGGTAACTGCTTAAAACAGGACATCAAATTTCAAAGCTAACTTAACTGAGAAATGGCTTACACTCGGGGACAGTTTTTTATGTCATTAAAGTATGCACGGGCAGCAGGAGTACAAGAGTGGTGAGCAGTGCGAAACAGAAATGGGAGGAACAGTAGAGCTCAGTAGAGAGGGCGCTGCAAGATAATGCCTATTGACAAGGCATTACGGAACTAATTCTTGCAGCCCTCCCACGGGCATAAGTGGACCTGGCTGACAGTAGCCAATAATAAATGCGCCTGTTAAGACAGAGTGGGAGTGGACCACCTGCGTGTCTTTTGTGGTGGCACAGCGGTGACAGCAAAGTTAAGACTTCAAATATAAATTGGTAATTCTTTCTTTAAAATTAGCTATATTATTCTCCATTAAGAAAGGAAATGGGGTCTTGTGGGGAAGGTAAGAAGATAGACAGTTTTATTTAAGAGGAAAATGTTCTGGGTAACTTGTAACAGAATCAGAGGAGCCCTGGATCAAGCAAAAGAATGGAAAAATCTGTGGTGGTTCCTGTTCTCTTCAAGATGGAGAAATATTGTGGAAGGAAGGAGGGAGCAGGAGTATCCAATGCCTTTTCTGAACAAAGCCACCCAACCAACCCTCCTTTCTGAGTGAGGTAACAAGGAACAAGGAAGTGGATATACAGTCTTGGTCTTACTACCATAAAGGCACTTTGGGACTTTAAGCCACTTTATGAAAAAAAATACAACAAATTTTGCAAACAGTTGGCCACCAAATGTTTAACTTGAGTTCATGACGACAAGTGATGCAGAATGCAATAGTAAATCAGCCAAACCGGGACTCCTTCACACCCTTGCAGGTATATGTGAAACACACTCATTTTCTCTATTTAAATGCCTGACAGCTACTCAATGTCACCGTATGTTTACAAACACATTTTCCAAATGATTCCTCAGTAATATGTTGTAAAAAACGTGTTGTAAATTAGAACAAAGAATTGCAAAAATAAGGGAACTCCTACTTTCAGGATTGCAAGTTGTCTGGAAAGGGCCATTTCAGAGAGGCCTTTTGGCACAATGCTTCTTAATCCTGGACTTTCAAAGGTCTTCTCATGTTTTTATCACAGACAGCATGGTCTTTCCCTTGGGAAGTGATATTATAAGGGTGCCAAAGATTTTCTTTTGCCTGACCCAAATAGCAGCACAAGACAATACGCTTAGAAATGGCTCGTTACTCTTTAAAGGCAGGAAACCTGCTGTTCCTAAAGAGCTAATCTGTGCTGCTTATTATTGCAAAAAATAAACATTACATATATACATGTAAAATTAAAATGTAAATTTATTGAGGAAAAAAAAGACACCCAATTCTTTAGCAATGAAATAGGAAACAAAAGCTTAAGAGATAACAGTTTATTTAAGAATCAATGTATACTCTTAGAATCATAGAATTGTCAGGGTTGGAAGGGACCTTAAAGATCACCTATTTCCAACCCCCCTGCCATGGGCAGGGACATCAACCACTAGATGAGGTTGCTCAGAGCCCCGTCCAGCCTGGCCTTAAAAACTTCCAGGGATGGGGCTTCCACCACCTCTCTGGTCAACCTGTTCCAGTGTCTCACCACCCTCAGGGTGAAGAACTTTTTATACGTCCAGTTCCTAATGTTCCTAACATCTTCTGAAATGGGGACTACAAACAAAAATATGTAGTTATGGATATGCTTTAATCTGTATTAGAAAAGTCACACTGTTCACTTTCTTGAGGAAGAATAGTACAACTTTCAAAGAGGCAGTGTAACTTCTACCTACCACTTACATTCAGGAAGTAACTACTGAGATTCACCTTCATCCTGGGACTGTAAGGACCTTGCTGGCTCCAGTCCCACGCTCACCACTGAAACCCTCCTTCAGGTATGCCCACTACAAACTTCCCTCCACACTGGTAGTCACCCATGGTTAATTACTGTTAGTCACTGCATGGTTGATTCCACTTGCTGCTCAGAATGTCAGCTGCCACCATTTCTCCATGGTCACCCTTTCTCCTGCCATGAAAGTAAAAGACAGATGGGAATGATCCATAGTGGTCTGCAAGTATGAGTTTTTCCCAAGAAACATTAGCAGCCTTGTAACTAGGGACACTGAGTCCTGATGTGGTTTTGATGTCATAGAATCATAGAATCATAGAATCTTCATGGTTGGAAAGGACCTTTGAGATCATCGAGTCCAACCATACACACACACAAAAAAACCTAAAAAAACAACCAAACCAAAAAAACCCCCTACAATCTCTGCCACTAGAGCATGCCCTGAAGTCCTGAAGTGCCAAATCTAGACGTTTCTTAAATACCTCTAGGGATGCTGACTCAATCACCTCCCCCGGCAGGCTGTTCCAGTGCCTGAGCACTCTTTCAGTAAAGTCATTCTGCCTAATAT
>VWZL01001792.1:137896-184711 GCA_013396915.1 Stercorarius parasiticus
GAGAGGCTTGGTGAGCTCTCCCGCCAGCTCCCTGAGTACTCTTGGGTGAATCCCATCTGGCCCCATAAACTTATGTGCATCTAGGTGCAGAAGCAGATCTACTTCCTCCTTGACTACTTGACTACTTCCTCCTGGATGATGGGTGGGTTGCTCTGCTCTCCATCCTTATCTTCCAGCTCCGGAGGCTGAACACCCTGGGGATAGCTGTTCTGACGGTTGAAGACAGAGGCGAAGAAGGCATTAAGTATCTCAGCCTTCTCCTTGTCCTTAGTTGCAACTTTCCCCCCCCCGCATCCATTAAGGGATGGAGATTCTCCCTGGCTCTCTTTTTGTTGATGTATTTATAAAAACTTTTTTTGTTGTCCTTAATAGTAGTGGCCAATATGGTGGCCATAAGTGGTCATATGTGTCTCGTGATGCTCAACAGCCCAGGTTTACCTGCCAGTCATTAATCACCTTGAGGGTAAGGGGACAGCCCTCTGTCTGGAGTCTCCTGGCTCTGTCTCCAGGGGGTGCCCACAGGTGCAGCAGCGAGGGCTGTCAGGTGAGAGAGTCCAGGGCCAACAAGGGCCAGGGAAGTTTGTTGCTGTGGGGAGCCCATCACAGCAGGGTGACAGAGGAGGGAAATCACAGGGCAGAGCCTGAGCAGGAGACGTGGTACCATCCTCTGGCACACACTCCCCCATGCAGCTCCCTTTATTTTTCTAGCTGAACCCCCCTTTTGTTAGGGGGAGGGTATACGTAAGTAAATGGCATTATTAAAGTAACGAGCTGCTGCTCAGGGCTGCTTCCAAATGTATTTATTTTTTTCTACCGGCCTGTTAGCCTCTCCTCTGTGCCTGGGAAGATCATGGAATAGGTCCTCCTAGAAGCTATGCTAAGGCACATGGAGACCAGGGAGGTGATCAGAGACAGCCAGCACAGCTTCACCAAGGGGAAGTCCTGCCTGATCAAACTTGTGGCCTCGTATGATGGAGGGACTACCTCAGTGGACAAGGGGAAAGCTATGTATGTCGTCTATCTTGACTTCTGTAAGGCCTTTGACGTGGTCCCCCACAACATCATTCTCTCTAAATTGGAGAGGAATGGATTTGATGGATGGACTGTTTGGTAGATGATGAATTGGTTGGAAGGTCACATCCAGAGTGTAGTGGTCAACAGCTCCATGTCCAGATGGAGATCGGTGACAAGTGGTGTCCCTCAGGGGTCTGTCTTGGGACCAGTACCGTTCAATACCTTCATCAGTAACATAGACAGTGTGATCAAATACACCTTTAGCATGTTTGCAAACAAAACCAAGCTTAGTGGTGTGGTTTACATGCCTGAGGGGTGAGATGCCATCCAGAGGGACATGGACAAGCTCAAGAAGTGGGCCCATGTGAACCTCATGAGGTTCAACAAGCCAAGTGCAGGGTCCTGCACCTGGGTCAGGACAACCCCTGGTATCAGTACAGACTGGGGGATGAAGGGATTGAGAGCAGCCCTACTGAGAAGGGTATGGGAGTACTGGTGGATGAAAAGCTTGACATGAGCTGACAATGTGTGCTCATAGCCCAGAAAGCCAACTGTATCCTGGGCTGCATCAAAAGAAGTGTGGCCAGCGGGCCGAGGGAGGTGATTCTGCCCCTCTATTCTGCTCTTGTGAGATCCCACCCGGAGTCCTGCATCCAGCTCTGGAGTCCTCAGCACAGGAAAGACATGGACCTTTTGGAGCAGGTCCAGAGGAGGGCCACAAAGATGATCAGAGGGCTGGAGCACCTTTCCTATGAAGACAGGCTGAGAGAGTTGGGGTTGTTCAGCCTGGAGAAGATCTCTGGGGAGACCTTCTATCAGCCTTTGAGTACTCAAAGTGGGCCTACAGGAAAGATGGGGACAAACATTTTAGTAGGGCCTGTTGTGATAGGACAAGGCGTAATGGCATTGAACAGAAAGAGGAAAGATTTAGGTTAGATAGAAGGAAGAAATTTTTTACACTGAGGGTGGTGTAACACTGGAAGAAGTAGCCCAGAGAGGTGGTAGATGCCCCGTCACTGGAAACGTTCAAGGTGATGTTGGACTGAGAAACGTGATCCAGTTGAAGATGTCCCTGCTCATTGAAGGGAAGGTTGGACTAAATGACCTTCCAACCCAAACTATGCTATGATTCTATGATTCCGTGATCATCTCTCCTGCAACCATTTTTCAATCAATCTCTCTCATCTCCCATTTACATCATTTGAGGTCTCTTTGTGGTCCTGGTGAATAAAAATGCATACATATCCCATCATTAAAAAATAGTTCTCAAGGAACAATATTGGATTAATTTAGCATGGTATATCTTTGGTAATGCAATAATACATCTTATTCCATTTACCTCCGTCACTTGATTCTTTTTTCAAAATTTATCCCAAAGCTTAGTTTAGATAGGCAAACTAACTGTGTGACATGTCCTCTCTTTCTTACATGAAGGTACTTGCTATTCTTTAGTCAGCTTTTTTATTTAAACTGGATGGCTATGATCTTAGAGCTTTTGATATCTAATGAAGGCTTATTTGTATTATGTCCTTATGTAAGGAAAATAAGAAAATAAAAACACCAATTAATCATCCTCAGTTTAATGCGAGAAAAGTTTTTTAAATTTAATTGGTGGTATTTGGTTGTCATAAAAACAAACATCTTCACTTTTATGGTGCAAACCTCAAAGTCTTTCGGAAACAAACTATTTCGATTACTGAATTGCCAGGCTCATAGCCATACTGAGAGTCTTTAAATAGGTGTTCCTGATTATGTGTCTTCATTTCATCTGACCTGAGCAGTTTTCATCAAACGTCTTAAAATATGATAGATTTAGACTTGGAGGAGGACCATTGATCTAACAGTCAACGCTCCAAAACTGATTAAGCACTGGTAGGATTGATCAAGCTTTCAGAAGACTTAGTGAGATTATTTCAAACAATGTGACGGGGCACATACAACAGCTGTTTGTGACAAACCCAATACAAAAGAAAAATCATTACAAAGATTTGACTGACATCATGTTAAACTGCATCAATTCTATAGGCATTTTCTTATTACCTTAGGACACAGTGCTAGTGTGCAAAATTTCATGAAAATTCTGCGTTTTTACTCATGCCTCTATCTGCTAACAGGTTTATAGGTAGACGAAAGGACTATTGACATTTTTCGTGTATCTGAAAAATTATTGGATTTAGAACTGTGTATTTCATACGAAAATGTAATAATAGCAATAGCACAAAAATGTAGTATCATCTGCCCTGAAATGGATAGTGATTTTATGTCAAGCGGCTTTTGAAACTGTATTCCTGAAACTATAGAAGAAAGCAGGAGTTTCCCTTTTGAATACCACTGCTTTATAACACCTCCGCTGTGTCCTGCTTTGCTCCCTCTAGAGAGACATGAATTCACTTCTGATGCTTTCCACAGCTATTCTGTATTAGTTTAATCATTATTTGAACATGGGTTATGGGCAAAGATCTGAATTGGAGCCTCCTACCCATTGGGTGAATGCTCTAGGCACCACAGCATGGGCTATATTGAGGTTTGTGTCCTTGGCTGCAGTTCCTTCAAAGTTGTTGAATATGTTTCTCACTGCACGGTATTCTTCTCTCTGAGCAGTTAAGATTCCAAACTTTCAGCTTAAACATTTTCAGTCCCTGTTCTAGACAGTAAGAGGTCTTTAGGTAAACCTGAATAACACCAAGAAAAAGATGTTCAACCATTAGGTGCTCAGTAGGAGACCTTGGTTCATTTTCCCCAAGCAGACAAGGGATTTTAGCTCGGACTCCCGACACAACTGCTTTAGTCCCTAAGCTTTTTCAACTCCATCCTTGGTGAAGCTAGCCCCTTCATTCCCGTCTTCTGTTTAGCTATGAGTCAATTGACACTTTCCATTCACAAAATGCTATTTTGGAATTTAATTTCATAAGCAACAAAAAACCCTATTCTGCTAAACAACAGGACTTTTTTTTGTTTGCATGTTTTGTTTCACTTCTTGGGTACCTGATCCCTCCTACCCAACCAACCCCAAAAACAACTAACACTTTTCCTACAGTCTTTGTCTTAACCATTTTACTTTAGTCACAGTACACCCCCAGGTCTGTACACATCGTATCCAGTCTAAAGTGTTCCAAGATGATGTAGCTGTGACCGTAACACGTAAAATCTAGAAAAGATTGACTGATGAAGAACAGATTAATTTGCTCACATTTAGGTAGCTTGTGGTAGCATTAGAAGTGAATTGACCTCTCACTCGTTGCAGCTTGGTGCATCCTGTGGCTCATACCAGCTCATCTCCCTATACTAAGAACTGCTATTGTTCTAGTAACATTAATATAAAGTCTTTCTACTACTGATTCTGAGACCTGTCATTACAAAGAACACCATTTTAAGAATCCTTTGTAGCAGTGACACACATTGTACTGCAAATGAGAGGGTTTAGGAATATGTCCGTATTCTCAGAGTAACACTTGACCACAGCAAACAGAGAGAGAACCCAAACGTGTTGTAAAACATATTCTGTAGCTGTATATTTAAAAGATACTCTAAGACAGTGATTTGTGTTAGTAAGGAAACAGCTCTTGTGATCACCTCCAACCGTGCAGCTGAACTATCATGGTCCTGTCAAATAGTCCCTTAACCTGGACAATGCAAAGGGCCCTCCTCCATTTGTACTTCTGTTGTTTGCCTTTTGCTCGCAACTCCATAGCTTTTCACTTCAGCAATGCTTTCCAAAAGCCTTGAGGGTAGTATTTTCAACTTGTTTCACGCTGTTTTTCTCACATGTATTTCTCATTGCTTTGCACTGATAAGTCCAGGTATCTTTGCTCCAACAGGCTTTTGTAAGAAGAAATTAACACCAGCGTGAGATTCACCCCTTATCCATGTCAACCTCATGTAGCTTTTAGTTTGCTAAAAAAAGCCTAAAACTTAGTGCATAACATTTAAATAGTTATTAATTATTACACAATAATATTAATGCACAAAAGCTTAGCAACCAGCCAGCATGCCATGCCTGTGCCTGATTAAGCACACTCCAATCAGCATTAATAACATCATAAATAGGAACAACTAACAGGGAATTTGAACAGATCAAGTGGAAAGTATATATTGCTAGGGGAGAAGCATGGCAAAAATGATCACCGTAGTCATCTTCATCTTCTTCACCTGCTGCAATGGAAGCACCTCACTCAGAGGAGACCACTTGTCTGCAGACCCTACCGCTGCTCTTTCTGCCTGGCCTTTCCTTCCACACCCCACCCCACAACTCTTTGTTCATCCCCTAAGGTAACTTTGAAGTCAATGCTGTCCTTTACCTACAGACCCCGCAAATATACATTGTCCATATAAACCTTTCTCAAGATGCTTTGTGCAGCAGTCCTAATTAAAATTCTTAGTTTTCTCAAGAGGCCATCAGCTATGGGGAGCTGCTTGCTGTAGTAAGCTGATGTCTGTAACCGACGTTTTGTGTTTGTCCCATCCCTGAGTATCTTGGGTCTCACCAGACACAGTTTAAGCTGGAGGTGAGAATATACTGAAACAAATTCTCCCTCCAAAGGAGGGGAGTTGGGAGCAAAAATAAGAAAGAAAATGGTTTTGTTCTTCAAGTAGCTCATTGACTTAATTTCTTGTGATAAATTCTGCTTCATCTTCTGTGATGTGCTGGGCACTTTCTACCTTGTCAATTTGTCTGGCACTGGTTTTCATTAATCTATCCCTTCCCTACCCCCTGTATCTTTCCATTATCTTTTTATTAGTATGTCCCATAAACAATCCTTCTCATCCCTCTACCAGTTCTCTGCAGGGTTCCCCAGTACTTAGCCAATGGGGATTTTTCCCTCCACGCCTTATCCTGTTACTATCTCATTTATAAATAAAAATTATTTGCTATTACTTACATGAACAACTCACAGTTGTCTCTCAGAACTATATAACTGTCTTTCTGCTCAAATTAAAATTGTAATGCCTTTGACGTTTTCTCATCATATAGTGAGGAGCTCAGATTCAACAAAAATTTGTTTCCTATTCCTAGCGTTCTCCTACCTCGTTTTCTTAAAAGTATAGCAGTTACTGTACTGAGTGATTATGCAGCCCCGTAATTTGAGCATCCTATTCAGCTCTGAATTTACTGTTTTTAGATGCAATTTATGCTTGAATTTTTGCATATTTTCTATACAAAACATCTATTTGAAACAGTTTTTCGTCTCCATCTATGCATACATCTATGTGTATTCTCACATTTTATTAGAACAGACTTTTCTCTGAACTTAGCAGATGCTGTACTGTGGCTACAGGCATCCTCCTCATATCCAGCACATTTGAGCTTGTTATCCCTTTCTTTAAATGACTACTCTATATCTCTCTCACACTTCACATGAAATTTCAGAAACTGCCTTTTCAAGGCAGCCCTGTCACACCCATCATCTCCTAATCGCAATCGGAAAGTGGACTCTTGCCGCTGGTAGGTCTGTGGTGTCAGGCTCCCCTGCCCATGCTTTACATTTTCAGACAGGTGTCATCAGACTTTTTATCGCTTTCACAGCTGGGAGGATATCTCTGTGAGCATCAAGAGAGCTAGCTACATTCAGAGATGTGGTTGAAAAACCATCCATTACTGTGATGCCTACACAAATATACAACAGTGAGAGGCTGCTGTGGTGCCACTGCCAGGGCTGGCTATGCCTACTGATGTTATCCCACAGTTTTCTTTGTGCTCCTGATCTGCGTCTGTGCTTGCTTAGAAATGTAAGCTCTCTACAGCAGGCACCATCCCCTTGCCTTCTGCAACAAATCAAGTCCCGTTCCACAGTAATCCTGTGCTTAGGCAAATAATAATACGTGAGTCTGTGTATCTTAGAGACATTCCAAAGCTTCCTCTGTCCTCATGTTGAACTGTAGCAGATTGCAATGTGTTTCCCTACTGCCAGGTAGTGGTGGTTGTGCTGGCATATGACTAAAACACTATTTAGAAGATCTCTGTTTCACCCAGGGATCCAGCAATGGAATGCTATCCAGGCAATTATTTTAATTGGAGATAATCACTTGGGAAATGGATGGATGAATTAATCAATTCCAGTTAATTGGGATAATGACATTATTTATGCTGGTCACCTTTTTTTACCACCATCTTTAGGAAGCATTCCAACTGCAAGGCCAAATTCTTCTATGATACAGACCCACTGAGGCTACTGCAATTAAAGCAGGAATGAATCTGGTGCATTGTAAGTATAGAATAAATTGCCTCACTTACTTATTTTTGGAGAAACCATGTGTGCAGCTGACCTGGGAATACTACAAATTACTCTCTTTATTCCACTGTTGCTATCCTGTCATTAGTAGTGTTGCAACAGGAGGTGTTCTTGGCACTTGTGCTAACAGAAATATATAACTTTTGTTTTGTTTGCATACTTATGAAGCTCATTACTATGTGAAAAACAATCTGCAGCTTAGCATTTGTTAACGGGATATGGAACAAGGAAACAGCAGATGGAGCATTGGGATACTGAATGCATAATAAGTTTGATCCTGAAAGTCCTTGTGTGATTTTTCAGCTCAAGATGGTTGTTAAATTCCACTGCAAAGCTGAGCAGAAACCACGCCTGTGTTCAAGCAGTGAAGGCACAGTCCTCCACAATAAACAGACTTAACGGTCAAGCACTCCCTGCACCTGATCACCTCTTAAAGGGAAGCAAAAGAGAAGATTTGGCTTTGTGATTAATACCTTTGTTTCTTCTACTGTTCAGAGACGAGCTCTGAAAATAGGATGGCTCATTCTCCTTCAAGTGGTTGAAGATCACCTTCGCTGTGATATTGTCCTACCTATTCCTGTCTTCAGCTGAAGACAAATAGAGTTCTGAATGTCATCCTCTACTCACCTGTGTGTCTAATGCTGACTGGTGCCCACGAGGTCCTACAATCTGAGGACAAGCAAGCAGGGTGATAATATGATAGATCTTGGGGCAAAATAATTTCTGTATAGTCTCTTCGTCCATCCTGATCTCTGGTCGTACTGAGTGGCTCTTCAAGTCTGATGGAATAGACCCAAATCTTTTGTCAAATCATTCTGTAACACTCATTGGATCAGGACACACTGAGCCTGGGTACATCTATGACCGCAGCATGGATTAGACATATCTGCCAGGCTGCAGTGAGCCAGCTCAGATTTTAAGAGCCTTTTCTGAAGCAGAACAACTCTCCACTAATCTAACTCATTTAATGAATCATAACCTTTCAAACTTCTGGAAAATGGCGAGGTGTGGCAAACAAGAGTTAACAGTCTGAGGATCATTAGAACTGAGTCCAAAATAGCTACAATACAGTTTACTGCAAATACTATGTGAGACGAGAACATGACAGATGAGATATTTTCATGTTTCCAACAGCAAGTGAAAGTACTGCTCCAGCAAACTGTGAATTTGGAGGCGGGGGAAAGGTTAGGAAATGTTAGGGCAGGCATCAAACCTGGAACTTCTCACAGGCTTTTGGTTCCTTCATTGCAGCAGCTCCCTGAATTCAAGCAGGGTGTCCTGTGTGACCACAAAGGGGAAAGCATCATTTGTGAAAAGTCAGTACCTTGGGGTTGCCTTATTTTTGCACCAGGCTGAATTCAGTTCTCCTGCCTCCCTCAGAGACCTTCCAGCAAAGACAACATCTGTGACCCACAGCATGAGTAGCTCTGATGGGAGATAATGTTTTCGGTTAAATGGGACCCAACAGGCTCCTCTGTGTGTGACTTCTGTTTTCATACTCATATTGATCCTCCATCCAGCAGAGCACAGGGACAGGACACTGTAAGAGGCCACCTGAGTCACTGCGTGCAGGCCCAAACCTCTGTGCTAGCAAACAAATAACATTATCCCACATAAGTGCGAACACCGTGGGACAGGGAATACTACCTAAAAACACCTACCAAAGGACTATGGTGTGCCACAGAAAGAAAGCAGGAGGGAGTGAGATCATCATCTGCATACCAGGTTCATGGATCTTTGTCAATAAAATTCCCAGATGACAATGCTCCAGCCTACAAAAAAAAAAAAAAAAGGAATTTCTGCTTCTGCAGAAATTATTCCTAATTAGGAGAAAAACATTCCTCTGGACCCACATCTGATGATTGGTTTAACACGTGTTGAGCTGGGTGAGCAGCTGAACACATGTAAGCATTTAATGTTACTAAGAACTAAATAGAATTGAGTCTTACAAGTGCTTATAATTTTGAAGTTACTTAAAGTTATTAAAGTTTTTCTTTATAATCAGTGTATCTCAACTTTTGGTTGACCAAACTCAACAAATCTAACACACTCAGTGTTTCATAACACATTTCCAAAATCATCTTAGCACTCCATTGGCATCTCTTTCCAGTTTTAGTTCATTTCAGTCTTGCTGACTAGAAAAGTCCAAACTATTTAAAATGAAGTTTTATCAGTGTTTTCTATAGCGGTACTAATAACTTAATGGTTTTGCTAAAAAATACCTTAAAGAAGCCAAGATACAGTTTTAACACTGACTTTAATGAGGTCAGTATTTCACTCCCACATTCATAAAAAACCCCTTCTTTTCCACCTACCTGTGGTATGTGAAGCACATCCCAGAGTTTAATGCCAAAGCCTCTCTCCTAGGAGCAGCTTGTTCCAACAAGTGTTGTGGAATGACGCATGGTTTGGATACCACAACCAAACAGAAAACTGAATACCTGCATCTTGAAATAAAATACATTTCCATTAGCTTTTCCTCTTCTCAGCTCATTAACCTTGATGAAGCAAACATGTACATTCTAATGAAAAAATAATTGCTAAATAATTCAATCCAAACAAAACATGCAAAAATCTTCAATCATAATTATACATTTCAAACACCATTCGGTGATCGAGAAACTAATTCAGAGGTAAAGTGCTTACATAAACCACTCACATTCTGATATATTGGATGAAGCATCGTTTTTATTTGAATGCGAAGGAGTGAATTAGTTAAAGTCACCTCATGTTAAAGAAGACGATATTTGTTTGATTTTTAGATCTAGAAATAAATAAATCTGAAATGCAAATAAAGCCCGAACTAAGAAAACAGGATCTCAACTATACAGGGCTTTCGAGTTTCCTCAAGCACCACTGGAATAGTGAAATTTGTGTGAAATGCTTACACGTTTGTTTATTTCTTTCCCCCTTGTGTAGTTGAAAGATCTTTACATTTTCTTTAGGAAATAAGCATTTAATTTCTAGCAAAATGAGATTCCTAGAGAAGGGAAATGCCTTCGTTGTGTGTTCCATCAGCTGCAGAAGTAAACACGGAACCTGTGGAAGGGCTGTTAACAGGCATCTCTGCCGCAGCTGCTGCGCTCAGCGATGCCCTGTCTCCATGGAAACATTTCAGCAGACGCGGTACTACTGGCGACCAAAGAAAGATTTTCCTATTGCTTTGCAGAAGAGGCGCAATGTAAGCTGTAGTGAACATAGCATCTTTCCTTGACCCTGGATCTGTAAACGTTGGCAGGCCAGAGGGATCAGGTCTTTCTTTTCTTTCCCCCCCCCCCCTGAAAAACAAGGAGTAATTGGGGAAGAAAGGGGATTGGTAGTTTTTCAACAAAAATATATATATTTACAGCAGGATGCAAAATCTTGAAGTCAAATTCAGAGTCACAGCTCTTCTTTTAGAGAAACAGAGAGAAGCCCTCAAATCAGCCACTCGGAGAGTTCAGAAAAGGGTGTTTTAAATTGCAACAGCGTACTTGCTGGAATTATGATTCTAAGAGAAAGAAATAAGAATAGTGAATATATCATTATGTGAAAGAACAGTAACCTCCACTTCCATTTCAGCTACTTTGAGCTGAATAATTGTATAGCCAAGCAAAAGACTTTTTCCAACATTAAAGTGACAGGATTGATTAGTCCTTTTGAATAGCGTTCAGTTTGAGATAGCATAGAGCTGCTTAGAAGAGTAGGAAAAAACAATATATATCAGATCAGGAAAAATATAGGAAGAGGGAGGCCAGGTGAAATCATCTTGTCTTTTGTTCCAAGTTACAAAACAAAGAAATCAGACTTAAAGAATACTTAGTTTAGCCTTTGGGATGACTCCTTCAGAGACTTGCAAGTTTGAATGAGATGAAACTAATTAATACATGGGATTTTCTTCACATTCTTGTCAAAGCCCTGTGCTGGTCACATGGGATGGAGCATTAATTCTCCTTTTTTCCTGTATCTTCTACTGACATAAGAAAAGCATTTGCAATCACAAGAAGAATTCAAAATTTACACTGGTGAGTAAGACAGGCACAAATATCTCTGCCTTCTTTTCAGTTTGAGTACCATTTGAACAGGGAAATGATGAAAAATAAAAATTTCCACAGGGCTTCCATCCTTCTGTACAGAAAGGATATCAATATCATGTGTATCCTGATATAGATGCCCGTAGTACGCCTACTGTGCTACCTTTACGTTTTCACTAAGACAAAATAAACCTTGCTAAGTGGCAAGGACAAATCATTAGTTTGATTACCACTAACAGTCTGCAACTTCTGCATATAAAAAACATCCCGCAATTAAATTTGTCAAGCATGACAAAACATGTTTTATTTATTTTTTAAAATAATTATCACACTGATATTGTCAGCTTTGTTTATCATAACATTGCTGTTTTAGCAATTTATGATGATTATAGTTTCTTCTAATTATAATGGAGGTTTTATTTAAAGTTCTCTGCTCAAATGCTTTAGAGCAAAAGCTGATGTAGCTTGTAGCTGCTGTTAGAGACTTGTTATCAAAAAATTTAAAACTGTAATGCTGATATTCTTTCTGGAGAACCTGTGTTTTCGTAGGAGACCAGAACAATTTCAGACTCCCAGAACTAAATTATTATAACGGATGCGTGATAATAAAAGCTGGGTTTTTTTACCCATTTTACAAAATGCCTATGCTACCTCCTGGGTGGGCAGGAGCCAGCTCGGAGCTGCACTGGTGGTGGTGGTACAACTTGAACCGTCAAGTCCTGCTGAAGGCTTCTTAGCTGCAACTTAATGCCACAGATGCTGGGACTTTGCATCAAACCTGTGTTCTATGTCTGGGCATTTCAGACAGCACGGATTTGTGAGTGTCTGTTTACAGAAGAGATGTTGATGGAGCTGGGCACAAGAGCACAGTCATCTGCTTCACAGACCTAAGCAGGAAAAGAAAATCCTTTAAAATTCAAATTCAAAGCCTGTTTTCTTAGTATGTCTCGCCTTACCTGAGATCCTGATGGAAATGAGATTTGGCTAAAGCCAGAACAGGGTGGAGATGCTCACATTTGGCTTTTAAGATGAATTAGTGTTAACATTTAGCTTTTTAATGTAAAAAGGTACAACTCTTTTACAAAAAGCTTCCAGCTGTGTTTAACTATATCTCTGTTAAGAAAGCATTTCCTTCAAGAATGACTTTGTTGTGCTTCCTGACCTCATGATGGATTTGTTGCTGCCTTCATGGCCTGGAAAATACATTGCATTAACTGCCTTGACCAGACAGAATGATCCCCGGTTTCTACATACTATAGACCATGAAAAGCAAGAATGAATATGAAAACCTGCTGCTTAAATCAATCTTGCAAACAATGACTGTAGAGTACAATACTTTTCTCTAAAAGTAGGATAACCATTTTCATTAATATTGCGTGAATTTTCATTTTTGTGCCAACACAAGATTTGCCAATTATTTGTTCCTATGTTATTTTCCCCCAAAATTGGTTTTAACCCTGAAAAATGATATGCCTGTTTTTATGACTATATGAATAATTTCAGATCCCTAGATTTTGCTGCAATTCAATGGAGAGAAAGTGAGGAGAAAAGGATTCCTCTGCTCCAACTTTTGGAACTCTCAAAGAAAACCAAAATGTTTGCCTTTATTTCTGAATAGGAAAGTTATCTTCACGGCATTTAAAACACTATCAAAAGGGGAATATACTTGCAAAACATGTACCCGAAAAAAAAGAAAAAAAAAAAAAGAATTTCTTTACTATTCCATGGTTAATAATGACACTTGAAAAATAATTTCCTATTAATATTCCAGATAGTTTATCACAGACACAGGAAGGCTTTTGAAAATGGTGCGTACACCAAAAACTGAGAGTTTCTATTTCAAAGAGCAGTAATATTTTGAAAAAATCAAAAGTAATTTTTCTTTTTTTTTAAATGTCCTTTTGTATTTTTGTTTAGATATTTTAGTTTCTTTTTTTTTTTCCTTTTCAATAGAATGGAAAAAAACTAGCCAGACAAAGGGGGGAAGAGTGAAAAATTGAAAGCAAAATAGCATTATAAATCAAAATAACAGAAAATTTACTTATGTTCATTTGAAATGTCTATATGTGACTGAATTTTATTTTGCCAATGAAATTATTTTAACAACATTAAGTTTAATATTTTATTTCCAAACACTTTGATTTTGACAGAAATACCTTTTTATAAAATCTTTCCAAATCAAAATTTTTTGTCAATTTATGATTTTTCTGGAGTCTACTACATTCTGATACAAGCAGAAAAAAAGTAAGCAGAATTAAAAGCCATTGAGCAGCCATATTTTTATAAAAAGTTTACTTCGAAATGTTCATAATATTTTTCTATGAGTTTCTAAACTCAACCATTATTTAACTACTAAAGTAGAAATGTCTTTTCTGTAGACAGAAGGTGTTCATTAGTTAGAATTTACATGAAGCTAGTTAACTCATTGCTCTTTGCTGACCATATTTTTTTTTAAAATGTCATTATTTATTTAACCTTAAAAGTATGCAGTTTGCTTGACAGTCACAGTCATTTAGAGAACAGGAGAGAAGATTTTAAATGCTGTTCTTCTAAACAAAGACAATCACCAAAAGACACTAAGACACTTAAATATTTAACTGCTACTTCTTATTAAAAAAAAAGAAAACAAAAAAACCCACCCACCACTTTAAAATAACAATTAACCTTAATGCACATATAAAAAGCATCTGGTGTGTTACAGATCAAACACTAAGAAGCACAGCCTTGAACTTCCAGCAGGACACAATGATTTTTTACTTTTCCAACGGAAAGTAGAAAAAACTGCCTTCAAGTTCAGACTGTTTCACAAAATTAACATCTGTCCTTTTCCAAGTCTTCCTAAATCCTCACAGAGGTGAGAGTCATGGAATATCAATTTTCTAAGATTTCTTAAAAATAAACTATAAAAAATTTTTAAACGTAGGTTTCTCCCTGTGGTACAGAAAGGCTACTACTTTTTTATTTCTCTCATTTCTTCTAGAACAACTAGAATTTCTATAGTTATGCAATGTAATTTCCAGTCTTCATCTATGTACTCATCTCTTCACCTCACCTGTGTCATTTCCTTCCTGACTGAATTCTTTGGAGCTTTCCTGAGTGTAGGATAAGATTCTTAAATTCTTAACTTAGGTAACTACTCACATGTCTGCAGTATTCATACTCTGTTTCAGCTCAAGACAGAAAAAAGCAGAATTGATTGAATGTTTTTCTTAAAATGGTTTCATACTGAAGTGATTCAGCTTCTGGGGAAATGTTGTGATATTTTCCCAAGAATTATATGTGGTATTGATCAGAAAGCAAAAATTCCTATATATATAATACTTATACATAAAAGGTATAAGCAGATAGCATCTTATATTTATTTGACAGGAGCAGACATCAAAGATTTAAAAGTCCTCTGCACAGTAGAGAAAGATCTTTTCTGGCCCCTTGCTGTAGTTGAAGCTACGATTTTGTTGTCCTGTAAATCTGTTCAGCCACCTACCACAAACACTGCTATTAATTTGGGGTTTGCCTTAATAACAAACACTTTTTCATATGCAAGCATTCTGCGCACACAGGTTTAAGGGGTTAGTTGTAATGTCATCATCAATTCATGGGGCATTATGACAGAATTGTGAGAAAGATGATTTGGAGAAGGCATTACTGGCTGATGGGAAGCTAGAATAGATAAAAATATTACACATGATGCTATGAACAATGTCGAAGTACCTAAAGTACGTTTAAAGCCTTTCCCTAAAAATGTATCAAACAGAAAATGATTAATTGAAGCAATATGTTTCAAAGATGCTGTACCTGAGTTTGGAGACAAAGGCTAGTCTACATTCAGGTAACCTGGTAGAACTCTATTGACTTCCAGAACAATCTGACTACATATCTCAGGTTCTGTAGGGTTTTAAATGTTTATCCTGTACAGTGCAAAAATACTGTCTTTTCATAATTCATTCATTGCCACTGAGCCATTAGAACATCATGGAAAACCCCAGTGTTCAAAAAACATTTGCTAACAAAGGTGGAAGTTTTTAAATATTAGTAATTTAACTACAAATATTTCACCACTTTTTTTCTTTTTTTTTTTTTTAAATCAACATACCAAATACAATTATATTCTCTGGTTTTCAAAGTTTTTGAATCTATAGTTCTTCACTTCTGAATTACACTGAAATTTAATTTCCTCTTCCATTTCCTATTTTAGAATTTCTTTTGAAACGAAGCTTGGTACATTTTATCTTTTCATCTACATCCCAAGCTGCAGTAATTTGAGGCAGAATTGAGCGCTATCCTAAAATAAACAAGTGTTCTTCTTATGGTCTCTTTTGCTCTCCGTCTCTTTATTTCACTGAACCTGAAAACAGTCATGTGTGAAAGAGATACAGTCTAATGAACATGTACTTTTTAGTACGCAGAATTAAAAAAAAAAAGGAAAAAAATACTAGTTAAAACAGTCTTTAGTTCAGAACTGAGATTGAGACGTACAACATAAATGAGCAAAGACTGTTCTGACATTTTTCGTAGAGTCTTTGCTCTGTTGATTAATTTCAAGAATAAGTTGGTTAAAACCTAGAACTATTTTATGGAAATTTTTTATGACATTATCCATACCTGTTATCTGAGCAATTGTTGCTAGGTTTTCCTCTTCTGACCAAATGCTCTGATAAGAATTTGCAGTTGAGCTGATCCGGGATTGTCTAACTTAACCTTTATCAAATGGAGCCACCTTCAGGAAGGCCTGCAGATATGTGAATGTTTGTCATTCTGTATGTCCAGAGAAGCAACCCGGCATCTTCAGTTCCAAGAAACATTCAGGGACTTAAGACAAAAGAAAACAATGAGACACAGTTGCTAATCCATAACCCTATTTCAGCATTTCATATATCATATCTCTTTGTTTATATGCATTATGGGAATTTTAAATTAAAATTCCACACACTTTGTTATGCCTTATTATCCAGGCTTTGCTTGGACAAGCATAAATATAAAATCCTTGAAGGAAACAGACTTACACAAAAAGGAAATTGAAAAATGTAACTTTTTTAATGAGATGTCAGGATTGTTTTTACAGTAAGCTTTTATGTTTCTATAGGCAGAAATAGTGAAATGGCATCCCACCACTGCATAAACAGAAAATATTACGTTGATGTAAGAATTAATTATTAATTATTTATTTCTTCATAAGTCCAGCTGTTCCTGTGTTTCACAGAACAATCTCAGTATTTAGGTAGATATTGTATAAAAGAATAATTTCCATTAGCTTTTCCTTATCGGTCAGCTGTGAATGGCTTTTTGGGCACTGAGTATCATCATTGGGTAGTGACTAAGGGCTATTTGTCCTGTAAAAACTTTCCTTGTTCACAGTTGATTTCCTTCAAACAAATTACCACTTCATGTAAACCTGTCATATTTGTCTTCCTAAGTAAACATAATTAAAACTAAGAAAAAGATTGTTTCACCAAGAAGGACCTGAGAGGCACTGATGGGATAATACATGGCAGCCGTCCTTAACTACAAGAATTTCTTTCTTTTTCTGTAGTTAAAATTAAAGAAAAATGACTTTTTCTTTATTTTTACACAAAAAAGGACAGTGACTGCTTTCCTGTAGCTCAAAATTTAAAAAAAGAGAAACATGTGTCTTTCAACAGTATTAATCCTGTATTTGCTGCTGCAAGTTAGCACAAATTGGCATAATGTAAAGAAGAACTGAAAAAGACAGAAAGAACAAGAATGGGCGAAACAAGGTATCTAACCATAAGTATGGAAATCCAGTATCTCAGTCATTGTAAGAGTGGCAAACAATAGGATTAGTGGAAGAATTACAGAAATCCTGTAAAATAGAGGCTATCAATATAGGTCTGATTTCTTGTAACTGAAGGGAAATGGAGGAACCAACCCAATCATCGCAAATTGATGGAATTAAAAATACAGGAATATGGGGGGAAAAAAAGTCTTGGTGTAGCAGAATGCAGATCAGGGAATAAAGAGGAAGTTTTGAGTGGTTTCATGGAAATGACAGCCAAAAGGAATATCTGGTTGATATTCCCTGCTGTTCTTTGTATTTCTGTTGTTTTATGGAGATGTTACAACGGACAAGACCTCATTGTGTTAATCCATGTAGAAAGAGAACAAAAAGATGTTCCACATCTCTGAGTGTTTACGCACAAAATGTAGCTGAAAGAGAAAGTACAAGCAGAAAGATGAATGAGTCCAGTGAAACACTGAAACAAGTTAATCAGAAATAACAAAAAGGACAGTGACCTATGCAGGGTGCAGATCGCTGGTTGCTGTATGACCTGGACAAACATTCTCCGCAGAGCTGTAGTACATGAAATTTCATACCAGCACCTTTAGCGCTCATTCGCAAATGGAGGTGATCAAACTCGAAGGAAGGACCATTAATGTCAGCACTGTCTGGCTTCTATATCAATTAATAGTAATTAAAAAGGGAGAGATGAATTTCGCAAAATCTTTCTTTAATTGATCAAAGAACATTAGATAGGTCTAAGAGCAACAGTTCCTTGTAGAGGCAAGAGGATTAAAGGAAACAGAATAAAACTGAACTAATAGGAACAGTGCTATCAGAATGAAAGAAGTATAACCAAAACACTTCATGAGTGCTTTGCTATTAGACTGTAATGCTTATACCGTGCCTATTCAAGAGATAGGTATCATACCTGAAACAACTACAAATAAAAATGGAGATTTAATACCTAAGTACTTCAGAAAGTTACTGTCTGCACAAAAATTGATCAGAAATTTGGTGTCATCTCTTTGTCATGCAGTATGAAGAATATTACAAAGTACTATAGAATAAGGGCCAATAAAAGTCTCATCATTCTTTAAAAATGTTACTGTTCTTACACTTCTTTCCATGTCAAATATTTCCATTTCATTATCATTGTATGTTTTATACAGGTAGATCTCTTGAAATGGTTCATAAAAACCTATTATAGGTTTTTATGACTCATTTACATACCTTTTTCAATTACCTGAGAAGATAAGTAATAGCAAGTGTTCCACAACGGTTCCATCAAATACTAGAAAACTTTCAGCAGAGGTCATGACAATAAAGTGAACGTGGATGTAATCCAATCCAGAAAGTAAGAAAAATAAAGTCATGACACTAAGTGTCCCAAATAGCAGTCTGAAATGGGCAGTGAATTTGTCTTGTGTGTCTGCTGTGCCTTATTAAGTGTTTAATTTTATATTGTGTTGCTTTTTAGCTTTCTTCCTGACCCACTTCTGATCAGCTTCCTTCTGATACACTATCAAATTATTTTATTCTGTTGGCAGAACACGATTTTCTCCTGTTATTTGCACTTGAACTGAATGAATACCTTAATTAGCCTCTTGCTGAGTAAAGATGCTTTTCTATCCTGATCAAGATTTCATTTGTGTTCTACCCAACAGAAAAAGGAAAATTCTGATTTTAAAAATTTGTGGTTTGATTATTGCTACCAAAAAGAGAAACTTTGAAATAATAGATTTTTTTTCAGTTGAGACTATTTTGTGTGCTTTCTTCTTTACATCTTCCAACATGCCATTGAAGAATACTCTTATGATACAATTAACCAGATGTAACACATTATTTCACAACACATATTGACACCATAGTTATTTTGATGTTTCTTTTTTGAACAAGTTTTTTTTTGCCCATGGATGTTAACTCACTGAAAAGAAAGCACAGCTAAATGAAAACACAGCAGTATCTAATGTATGCATGAGCAATGAATTGAACAGAATTCATTCAAGAAAGACCTTCAGAAAAAAAAGCACATATAATGCCATGACTGATGTCACACATCGTGTTCCCAGAGAACACATCACACATCACTGGAGTCTGAATTGTTACATAGAAAGAATTAACTCCCACCAACTCTTTTCTCCAATGGAAAGTAAATCTGTGCATGAATCACACTGACTTGAGACTTAAGTCTGATTTATTAGCAGAATTCTGTCCATTTGCCTCACCTAGTATGGGCCAGTGAATTCTTCTGCAATGTGGTCTCTAGATTTCTTTTCCACCCTACCAGACTGAGATCACAGGGTTGGGTCCATTCATTACACATAAATAAATTAAAGACCTCCGAAGCTTCACAGGTTCCTTAAAATATTACAGTTCTTCCCTGTCACCCTCACAGACAACTTTGCAAAGGGCTAAGTTCAAAAGTGTTGCAAACAAGAGCAAACTGACTCACTTAGTACATCTTGAACTGTGCCCTAGTGAAAGTAAATAATTTTGCCAAAGTTTCTGCTGTCAAGATGGGTGGAAGCATTCCATCTAAAGGCACTTTGTACTTCTCAACCTTCAGCTTTTTACAGGTGAGATCGAGATCTATTAAGAGGATGGATTCAGTGAATTTCTACCTGCCTCTTTCCCTCTGCATCCCTTCTCCAAGCTCCAGAACATTACCATTCAAGAGCAAATGAACCTCAGTTGGCTTAAGGTAATTACCTTAAATCTGAGGCATAAAAATGTACATAAAGTCTGGAAGAGGACCTCGTGGCCTCCTGACTTTGGCTTAGATACCCACATTCTGGCCAGGATACAGTTCAGCAACAAAATGTTTTTGTGCATCTGGCCCATGTATGCTTTTTGATACAGCTGTCAGTGCTTCAGCTGGAAGGCAACTGGAATTGTGAGATGACTGACAATGTGATAAAATGAATTCTGCAGTTTAGCAGCTTAGAAATTAATCAATTTCCTGAAAAAAAAAAAAAACAAAACCCAAAAAAACTCCAAACCAAACCCATGCCATTTTCTATGCATCACTTGTATTTAAATAGCAAATGTAGATGCCATGGAAAACTGGCCATCTGAAAATTGTAAAAGTTAGCCCTGATGCTTTCAAAACAAAGGTAACTGCTTACCTTGACTGCGTAGCCTGTAGCTAATAAAGAGCTAGCAAGGTGAAGCACAATGGGCTCAAGACAACAAGTAGCATCCTCCTGTATGGGTGATGGAAATTGCTTGTCCAGTTGAGAATACACAGCACCTACTGCCTACTTCCACACCTTTCTGCCTTTGCTGCTGCTGAGGGACTCAAGAAAGGGAAGGTTATACATAAAATTGATTTGTCAGATGCCTAATTTGGGCAGATTTGATCCCTTCCTCAGTCACACCTGAAATTTTGAGCTACATCCTGAGGGTTAATTGAAGAGTAAAACTAAGTAACTGATCTGTTCCCTAGTTAAATTCTTTGGGGACATGTCATGAGAATTCTGGAGATTTGGTCTTTTAGTTATAAAAGCTTAGAAATACCGTGGCATACAGTTCTCACAGAATCATTATTTCAAATGAGGTATCTGCTTTATTTTCTTCAAGATATTGGTCATATTCCCTGAGTTTTTTCATCCGAGTCCTTCATAAAATGTGGTGTTCTTTCCTGCACTCCTACATTTACTGTTCCCCAGCCTCAGGCACACCATGTCCTTCACCTCTCTCTCTGGATGTATATTTACTCCATAACAATCAATCAAAGAATCAAGTAATAACATCTTTCATAAAACCTCAGAATATCAGTACAAAAGGCCACCAAAAAAATCTCTCTAGACAAAAGGAGTAGGTGCAATTTCTCTATCTGACAAGCTATTTAGCTAGCCAGACCTTTATTAGAAACAAATGATCATAACAGCCAGAAGAAGCCTGAAAAAATGTAATTAAAAAAATCAAATAGAATATGTAAGAAAGCAACAAGTGAACACCATCTCTGCTGAAGTCATCAGCAATTCCAAACACTTTTTTTCCTTTGTAAACAATCTAAAATGAAGATGTACAGGAAAATGCTCTATTCAGCAGGTAACAAATGATTAAAACAGCCCTTAAAGGTCAACATTTTATAGTTCTGTATGTTGTAGATTCTGGCAGGGAGAAGATCCGTTTTAAATAGCATTGCTAACACTTATCACCCATAGCCCTGAGCACAAAAGCAATAATATTCTTTACCATAAACCTCATATAGTCTTGGGGTGGGGGAGGATGCTGGTGGTGATCCTGAGTCAGACGTTATATAAACCTGAATATTTTTTTATTGTTCATTCAAAAATACACAGGAAAGAAAATTAAGAACTAAACACCAAGCATTTTTCTAATTGTTTTCATCCATACAAGATCAAGTGGCTATCCATAGGCTTGCCATTATTGATTTTTCTGGTTGGAATAAGGATAAGTTTCATTACATTAGCTTTATTTCCCTTGCTGCTTCCGTTTGAGCTATTTTGGGCTGGAAGATGATAAAAGGAAGCTATGTAAACTTGCAAATCAAAGTGTGACAATGCTCTATGGCTAAAGTTTGGAGGAAAATCTCCAAAGAGAAAACTCATTAACAATCCATAAGTTTTGACAAAGTTGGAGTTTTTCCTGAAAAATAGGTACCAGTTAAACCTTCAGTTTAACAACTGAGTTAAGTGCAGGTGCACTTAATGATGTCTAATGAATGAATGTCTCTTTTCATATAAGTAACTATGTTAAAATATCATTGTTGTCTGTCTCTTCTAGACAATATGCTAAAAATATACACTTAATGTTAGAAAATGGATCAAAGTTTTTATCTAAGTCAAAGGCATTCTTCCTTTCTATGTAGCATTTCTCTGAGTAGTTAGGAAGAATAGGTGAAAGATATGAGATATGAGAATGATATGTCAAACAACACACATAGAAAAACAGGTATCTCATCACAAGGTGATAAATAACAGTGAAACAGGTAAACTGCATTCTTCAAAAAGAATTCACTGAAATTATCTGGTCAGAATGTAGATGGAGTCCATCAAAAATAGATTTTCTCATTCGTAATTACACCTTTTCCTTTCTTTAGAGATGGAAAGAAGGTCCTGTAAAACTCATTCCTTTCTAACTACCAAAGACCATAGTTGCGTTAGTTTTTAAAAGAACAATTAGTAATAATAAAAGCATATTTTGCTAATATTTTCACTAGTGGCTAATTTTATCCCCATAAAGAAAAAGTTTTCAAGTTCACAAGAAACCATTTTTATTTAATAGAGGAACAAAAATTAATTTCAAATTTAGCAAAGTTCTATGTGATTAACTAGTGAAATGGTTTTTCTGGTTAGTGTATATGAAAGCAGATCAAACCCTGCACAACCAAATAGAATCATACCATCATGTGCATTGTGTCCAAGCCAACATGCGGGGGATGGAAAAGGAAGGATAACACAAACTTAAGAGAGGTGATTTGCAGATATTTGTCCATGAAAAAGTGAAAGGGCTCACATTGACAGAGCAATATCTCCCAGGCAACCACTCCTTAGACAGAAATGACAACAAATAAAAGATGACAATGCTGCCTATGTCATATTGATAATATTCTATTTCTTTATTCATTTGCTTGGCTAAAATATGTATTCCTGCTTGAAATATGAACATAGTTTGTAATTGATCAGTATTTAAGTATCTGGATATTAGAGTACAAATAGACCTCAACCAACTGTATACAATTTACATCTTTGTATTATAATTCCCCTAGAAAACTACTATCCAGTACAAAATGTAAATGGGAGAAAAGACTAAATACGGAATAATGAATATAACGTGTATATATGTATTTACAAGTATAAGTCTATAAGATATAGATATATCTGGGATACAGGTTTATACATATATATTTTCATTTATGTACATGCTTATTTATGATAATCACATGTGTGCACATAAACACACTTGTACACACACACACACACATATGTATATACACCTATATACACGTACCACATAGTCACAAAATACTTGAGATTGGAACGGATGTCATCATTTTCAACCCTCCTTCTCTCCTCCCAGAGCCCGTTGATCAGGACTGTGTCTAGAAGGTTTTTGAATACCTCCAAGGATGGAGACTCCACCACCTCCCTGGGCAACCTGGGTGAGTGCTCGGTCATCCTCACAGCAACAAAATGTTTCTTGATGTTCAGAGGAAACCTACTGTGTTTCAGTTTGTGCCCATTGCCTCTGGTCCTGTCACTGGGCACCACTGAAAATAGCCTGGCTCTGTCCTCCTTGCACCTTCCCTTCAGGTATTTATATACATTGATGAGATCCTCCCAAGCTTTCCTTTCTCTAGGCTGAACAGTCCCAGCTCTCTCCATCTTTCCTCATAGGAGGGATGCTCCATCTCTTACTCATCTTTGTGATCCTTCATTGGACTCCCTCCAGAATGTCCATGTCTCCTCTTGTACTGTGGAACCCAGAACTGGACGTAATACTCCAGGTGTGGCCTCATCAGTGCTGAGTCAAGGGAAAGGATCACCTCCTTTGACCTGCTGGCAATACTTGGCCTAATGCAGCCCAGGATAACACTCGCTTTCTTTAACACAAGGGCACACTGCTGGGTCAAGTAAATATATACATACTTACATTCATATGTCCTGATTTATCCGGTTCTTGATACAAAGGGAGAAAAAAAAAGAGAAAAAAAAAGATTTTAAAATTTACATGGAATAAAGTGCAGTATTTTTCTCTTCTTGAGATATAGTATTGTTTGGTATGCACTTACTGTTTTCAAAGTGCCAGTTCTTATATAGACATACAAAAACCTGGTTTTATTTCACCAAATTTTTACTTACTGACAGTATGAAGTTTAATGGCAGCTTTAATATTCAGTTTCAATAAAATAGGCTAAAATATCCTTTGGGGAATGAAAATCTAAAGGGAATAGTATGTAACTATCAAATTTTCAAGCTTGCTGGAACTTGGAACTCAGCCCAGATTTATAGTGATTAATTCTCTGAATCTAAAAGTGCCTAAGTTTCACTTCAACCAAAGTTAAGGATTTAAATTCTCAATGGCACTTAGAGGCTTGCACCCAGTTTAAACTAAACCTAAATGGGAGGTAGGAGCCTAAATGACTTTGCGAACCTCTGTGTAGGTACATAACATGGAGACTCAGAAGGTGAAATCCTTGTCTACCTAAAAGTCCCAGCACCAAAGATACGCTATTTACCCTAGAAGACTTAGGAGACCGAATTTCTACTACGTCTTACATTCTGAGAAGTGCCAGCACCTCAGTTTACTCAAGGTTTAAAAACCTGAGTTTTTGTATCAAAATTCCCCATTTAGACTACTCCCGTGCATCCTGTCAATGCAGAGCCCCTCAGTTTGGTGAGTGAAATGTGAACCAAGGAGCAAAAGATTTAAATTTTAGGCTCTAAGCAGCAGGAGGGGCTTTAAGCCCTGATCTTCTGCTCCCTGGGAGAGTTCACCAGGACTACAGCTAAAGAGAGGTTAATACGGAAAAAAAAGTCTGATTCAAAGATGGTGCCAAAAGAGATGGTGTCAAGATGATTCTTGGTTTTTTAGATCAAGATTGAATAGAGGAGCTTACAGAGCAGGAATTTAAACTTCTGAATTTTAAACTTCTTTTGTACACTTAGACTCTTCACACCCACTGCCGCTAGGAGTCAGGATACTGTCCAAACTCACCCATTAGTCTTGTATAGGACCCCTGCAGCCCCTTTGGGACACCCATGCAGAAAGGAATGAAAGACACCTGGGGACCGGGAGAGACTAGGCAAGGCTTAGCCTAGATCACAGAATCACAGAATGGTTTGGGTTGGAAGGGACCTTAAAGATCATCTAGTTCCAACCCCCCTGCCCTGGGCAGGGACACCTACCACGAGACCAGGCTGCTCAAAGCCCCATCCAGCCTGGCCTTGAACACTTCCAGGGATGGGGCATCCACAACTTCCCTGGGCAACCAAGATCTACAAGCAATGGTGGCAGTACATCTTGTCTTGCAACCCTGGGTTAAAGTCTCTTGTTGAGGAAGAGAACCTAAGACTTTCTCATTACCAAAAACCCCTCAGTAACTGCATCTGAACTTAACATCAGACTTTTGCCTTTTCCTCAGGGAGAATAATCTCACAGTTTGTGTTAAGTGGTAGCCTCTAAAGATCTGAGAGAAAATGTTCTAATCCTAGCTTTTCTGAAACCCTGACAGTTGATGCCATGATGAACTCCACCTCTGTATGGTGAAGCTGTAGATTCACAAAATCCCAGACTGAGATGAGTCTAGATGTCACTTCTTCGTCTTTTTGCAAGGGTAATTTAACCAGAGGATTTTTACATAAAAGATAGGGTCTGCTGCTGAAATTACATAAGCAACTAAGTTCTAAGGTGATTTCAAACTGACTTATTTCACAGATGTGCTTCACTGCATCTCAAGTAAACACCTAAACCTAAGCAAGTGGTGGATTTCCAAATACAATCCTCCTATCTATTCTTATTCCACCTGCTTAGTATATAGATCTCATTTAACCTCTTCAGTAAATGTTTAACTTTCCCCAATGACTATGGAAGACTTGAAAATCTGACACAAAAAAAAGTCGGATGTTTCATTTTCAGCTGTGGTAATACTTAATGGGTGAAAATCTGAACTGAAAAAGTTTTACTACATTTGAAAACTTTCTCATATGTGACATGAGATGACAATCTTAGCTCAGTTCCTGGAAATTATACCTGCTCATAAGTAACATAACTTTTGTTTCCCCTTTCCTCATAACACTGTAAGAAAGGCCTGTTTATTTCACATGTGTCACAGAAAGATCTAGGGTGGATTGGATTTATGAGCTGTTTTCAACTGAGGAAATGACACCTCAGACATCCTCAGAAACTGATGTTTTCAGATTGGAACCATTCACAAACAGTAAACTTCCTCATTAACTTGCTTCGTATTTCAGGCTTGTGTTTAATTCAGTTGAGAGCAAAGTGAATGCTTTTGGGTTATTGTTTTCTGTTGACCTTTATGGTTTTAACAAACGAAGATGTCATCTATTCTTCTAGCCAGATACAGTGCCCACAGTGTAGAGGTGTGAAAGTTAATTAGTTTCCATGGTTTGAAGTCAGGTGAGCTTAAACATACAGTTTGTTTCTATTATTTGCCATACTACAAATTATTCACAAAGTGACTAGCCATCTCTCATACCAGCCATTGCTTTCAAGTGGCCCTACAGATTTTGCCTTGTGCCTTCGTAGGTGACAAAGGAAGGACATAGAATCTGGGTGGTTGCAGTAGATCCTGAAACAATGCCTATGATTGTCTAAATAAAATTAACTGAACTAAATGGATGAAACAAATTTGCAAATTTTTGTCCTAGTTCTTGCTGAAAATTCTGTAATTTCCCACAGGATGAATATGCTGATTTTTACCTATTCCAAGGTACAGCTCCAATGAGAACTCACGGCAGCAACCCAAGATGAAGTAAACCGGGTAATCAGAGAAAGTATCAGTATAAAATCCACTAGGCTGCACACAGCACATTACAACACACAAGCGTGGAATTCCAGCATCACAGACTGTTGCTCGTACTTGGGCAAAGCCCTGTATGCCCTACAGACCTTGTGTACAATATATGTTTCACAGGACAGAAAACATGCCAGATCTCTGGCTGTCATCATTAATACCTTTGTGCAGCTATGGGCAGGGAAAAAAAAGTCTCTTTACCTTTTCAGGATACAAAGCAGGGGGGGACATCAAAAGCTCAGTGGGACATCCCAACCTGGCTTAGCACTCCTCAGTAAGTATGGGAATGGTTCAAAGCTGCACCAGGGGGGTTTAGGCTGGACTTCAGGAAGCATTTCTTTACCAAGAGGGTGGTCAGACACCGGAACAGGCTTCCTAGAGAGGTGGTCAATGCCCCAGGCCTGTCAGTGTTTAAGAAGCATTTGGACAGGCAGTTGGGCTAGGTGATCATTGTACGTCCCTTCCAACTGAAATATTCTGTTCTGTTCTGTTCTGTTCTGTTCTATTCTATTCTATTCTATTCTATTCTATCTGAGTGTAACAATTCTTGCAGATAGAAACTGGAAATGAATGAATAGACCTCAAAAATAATCTCTTTACTCATTTATTAAATAAGATGTACCTGTTTCAATATTTGAAATACCTTTACTGAGTCATAGGAGTAAATCTACTCACCAGAACAAAAGTAGTGGCAGTGAAATAGCAGCAGACTGACAGAGATGCGGAGTAACCCATTTCCCAGGTTCCCTTCTGCTGCTTCTGGCATCCTGGAAAGCAGGGTTTCAGATAGTGCAAAAGGACAATATAGACCTGTGGCTACCTCTGAGATTTGATCAGTCCGTAAACAGAATTCAGTTTCACAGAATCACAGAATGGTCGGGGTTGGAAGGGACCTCTGGAGATCACCTAGTCCAACCCCCCTGCCAGAGCAGGGTCACCTAGAGCAGGTTGCACAGGAACGCGTCCAGGTGGGTTTTGAATGTCTCCAGAGATGGAGACTCCACCACCTCTCCAGGCAGCCTCTTCCAGTGCTCTGCCACCCTCAAAGTAAAGAAGTTCCTCCTCATGTTTAGGTGGAACTTCCTGTGTTCAAGTTTGTGCCCATTACCCCTTGTCTTGTCCCTGGGCACCACTGAAAAAAGCCTGGTCCCATCCTCCTGACACCCACCCTTTAAGTATTTATCAGCATTGATAAGGTCCCCCCTCAGTCGTCTTTTTCCAGACTAAAAAGACCCAAGTCTCTCAGTCTTTCTTCATAAGAGAGATGTTCCAGTCCCCTAATCATCTTGGTAGCCCTTTGCTCCACCCTCTCCAGCAGTTCCCTGTCCTTCTTGAAGCGGGGAGCCCAGAACTGGACACAGTACTCCAGGTGCGGCCTCACCAAGGCAGAGTAGAGGGGGAGGATGACCTCCCTCAACCTGCTGGCCACACTCTTCTTGATGCACCCCAGCATGCCATTGGCCTTCTTGGCCATGAGGGCACATTGCTGACTTCCATTCCTCTTTTCTGTACCGACATGAAGCCCTGTTCATTCCTTTCACTTTATTCTTTTCCTCCACACAGACAGTCTAGGCCCTTGTTCTTGATCCTTAGAATAGCAAAATTCAGCTTGGTCTGCAGTGCTGAGCTGTTGGTGAGTGCTTCAGGTCCCCTCTCCCCCACCCCATTCAACTGAGTCTAATAGTGCTTTTACTCACTGCACAACACTTTTCTTTTTTTTTCTTTTTTTCTTTTTTTCTTTTTTTCTTTTTTTTTTCTATTTTTTTTTCTGGTCATAAAGCATAGCAGCTTTGACAACTACATAATATCCCTAAGTGTTTAAAAGTGCTCATTATAGACTTCCTTTGGGAATAGCCAAGTTTTATTCTTACTAGTCACTTACTGCCTTTAACACATTCAGTATCCTTTGATGAAAAGGGAGTCTTTGAGGTAATGGGAGGAAAAAAAATCCTCTCCAGCTTTCTCCAATTCATCAAGACACCACTACAACTTTGCACTTCAAATGTTTGAAATTAGTTCTTTCTGCCATCAGAAATAAAAACCAAGGATTCATATTACTAAACTTTACTAATATCATCAGGAGTTCCACAACAGGACCTTTATTGTTAAACCAAGCTCAAGAAACTTAGAAGAACCAGCTTCTCACAGGTCCTATGCTTCTCCCCCCAGTCATTTTAGTGGCCCTTTGCCGGATTGTGCAGTTTCTCAGTACCTCTTGTACTGAGAGAGGAGAGGACAAAACTGCACACTTTTCCTGGTGCAACCAGATGAGCGTAAAATAAAGAGGAAATATCACATCCTTCGACTGTCTGTCTGCCTATGCACTTGCTAGTTCAGCTCACTACGTGTTTAGCATTTACTGCTGTCAGGACATACCACTGACTCACATCCACCAGGTGTCCAGGTCCTTTTCTGCAGATTTGCTCCCGAGCCAGTCAGTTCCAGGCCTGTATTAGACCATAGGGTGGTCCCAGCCCAGGTGCAGAACTTTACCTTTGATGTTGTTGAACTTTATGTTTTATGTGATTCTTGCTGGCCATTCCTTCAACCTGCTGAGCTTTCTCTGGATGGCACCCAAGTCCTGCAGTGCATCCTCTGCTTCCCCCGGAAGCAATGCTGGAAATGGATTCTTACTTGTTACCTGTATAGGCAGGTCTTGTCTTATGGGATGATTAATAGGTGGCTTCATTAAATAAGTCTTTTCTTGTTTGTGATTTGTTCATACACTGTTTTTGTAGAATTCAGAAGTAGGTACTGTTAAGAGCAGCCGAATCAATAGACTTTAATACACAGGAGTATTCCTCCGCAGTTGGCATTCTGGATGTAAGGCAGATGCTTCTTCTCACTCCCAGGTGTAACCAACAGTGATATCAAACACATATTTTAAGGATGCAAATAGGCCTTAGAAAGCTTTACCCAAGACTGACCCATCTATGCCTTTCAGTGGATATCAGAGTAGAGATTTGCAGAACTAGCTGGTGCATTTGTAGAACAAGCACAGCACTATGCATGGAGTGCTAAGAGCTTTAGCTTCCCTCAGCAAGTTTGCAGATGACACCAAGCTTAGTGGTGTGGTTGACATGCCTGAGGGATGGGATGCCATCCAGAGGAACCTAGACAAGCTCGAGAAGTGGGCCTGTGTGAACCTCATGAGGTTCAACAAGGCCAACTGCAAGGTCCTGCACCTGGGTTGGGGCAACCACCGGTATCAATACAGATTGGGGGACGAAGGGATTGAGAGCAGCCCTGAGGAGAAGGACTTGGGGGTACAGCTGTATGAAAAGCTTGACATGAGCCAAAAATGTGTGCTCACAGCCCAGAAAGCCAACNTAACCTACTGCGGCCTTTCAGTACTTAAAGGGGGCCTACAGGAGAGATGGGGGCAAACTTTTTAGCAAGGCCTGTTGCAATAGAACAAGGCACAATGGTTTTAAACTGAAAGAGGGAAGATTTAAACTAGGTAGAAGGAAGGTATTTTTTTATGCTGAGGGTGGTGAAACACTGTCACAGGTTGCCCAGAGAGGTGGTAGATGCCCCATCCCTGGAAACCTTCCAGGTCAGGTTGGATGGGGCTCTGAGCAACTTGATCTAGTTGAAGATGTCCCTGTTCATTGCAGGAGGGTTGGACTAGATGATCTTTAAAGGTCCCTTCCAACCCAAATGATTCTACGATTCTATGATTCTATGATTCCCAGTAATTCCTAGTCAGTATAGGGGCATTGCTGAAATAACCGTTGCCATTTTTACAGTGATGGATATATACAACAAGTTAAAGGACCCTCATACACTACCTGTTGTATTGTGCCTATTGCCTTACACTATCTGCTTACATCTACTAAAACTGTAAAGCATTGATTTTAGCAGCATGCTTTTGTCCCAATTATTTAACTACTAACCCTTATAAATCTACTGTTTAAAATGCTTTAGAATTTACAGTTCTTTAAAATGACCCACTGAAAATACATGGGTCATCTTCTTGCTTGAAGTAAACTCAGTGAAAGCAGTGACACCAGGGCTTAACTTTTACTGGGGTTTCAGTTTGTCTCTGAAGTAAAAGAAATAATAGTCTTTCATCTACAGGTATAGTTGAAATGACATATCATCCCAGCTTAGATGTTATTGAATGTCTTTAAGAAGCTGACTCTTTGGAACAGAGCTATATTATTTAGATCATCTAGGATATATGCAATCTGTGAAGATGAAATGGAATTTTAAAACTTGAAATCTAGGAGTCTCACTAAACATTTAGCCTGTAGTTTTATAATCTGTTCAATAATTCCCTTTTTTGTAATTTTAATTTCCTGAATAGTAATTTTATTTTGTTATACAGAAAAGTGCATCATTTACTAGAACAACAATAATTCATATAGATTCATATAAACATGAAAATCGTCGCTATTTTCATTGGAGTACCATGTCCCAAAATAACAGCTCAGGTAATATTGCAAATGCTCAATAGAAATATCTGTGTGGCTAATACGGAAGGTCTTGGTCATTGCACTGAAGTTAGTAGAAAGCTGTTGTCACAGCTGGTTGGCTGTTGCATTTCTTGGAATAGTAGCAGGAAGAATTATGTGCCTTTAACACAAGAGAAGCCTTTTTTTATTAATTAGGTAATGAGCAAAAAGATGCTGTGCTGTGTCCATCTGTAGCATTATTGACTTTGTTCAAAGGAATGCTGGAGCGAGTGCAGAGGAGGGCAACGAAGCTGGTGAAGGGCCTGCAGAATAAATCTTGTGAGGAGCGATTGAAGGAGCTGGGACTGTCTAGTTTGAGGAAGAGGAGGCTGAGGGGAGGCCTCATCACTCTCTACAACTACTTGAAAGGACATTGTAGAGAGGTTGGTGCTGGTCTCTTCTCACAGGTAATTAGCGATAGAACAAGAGGGAAAGGCTTCAAGGTGCAACAGGGTAGGTTTAGACTGGACATTTGGAAAAAATTCTTCCCAGAAAGAGTGGTCAGACACTGGAATAGGCTGCCCCGGGAGGTGGTGGAGTCACCATCCCTGAAGGTGTTTAAGAGTCGTTTAGATGTGGTGTTAGGGGATATGGTGTAGGGGAGAACTTTGTAGAGTGGGGTTGATGCTTGGACTCAATGATCCTCAGGGTCTTTTCCAACCTAAATGATTCTATGATTCTATGTTTTGACACTGTGATGAGCATGTCTCAATACGGCATATATCAAGGAGTTGTGATGATACCGTCATGATCAATTAAGTCACTGTCACCCTAAAAGGTTTTGATAAAATATTCTGAAAGTCATTGTGACCCTTTTGCTATTTCAAATAAATGAAAATATAAGGTAATTGAATTTTAAGCAGACAAAAAGGTAGACAAATCGTATTGCATAACATATAACCATGCACAAACTGCATAAATGCATGCATTAGAGGTGTTAGAATATCAGAAGAAATTCTTGACAAATGGTTCTTTGATATTTTTAACAGATACTTTTGGCAATACTTACATTTAACACCTGTTAGTCATTTTAGTTTGCCATCTTAAAGAAGTCATGAGTGTAAAACAGAAAACAAACACGCAGTAAGGCTTTGCTTTTCAGGAACAACAAAACTAATCATCTTTACCACTGATTCAGTGAAGTTATCATCTTGCAGCTTGGATTCATGAATACTCTTCCCAGTAACCAAAGAGATATGGGACTCATGAAGCTTGATAAAACTTAGAAAACACTTTTGTTTAATTAGGTTGTTCCTGTTCATACTGATTAATTACCAAAATTTTGCTAATGGAGTTTACTTGGGCTATCTGAATAAACCCCCTAATTCTTTAGCAAAACACTTCAAAAAAAAAATGAACTGAAAAAGGGAACTGGTTAATTGAAACCATTAACAACTCAACTGTATTCAGTTAGCAAAAGGGTCTCCACATGTGAAAATAACTTTAGCATTTAGCATTCTTAACAGTAATGCACATGTTGTTGCCTCATTCTAGTTCTTCAGGGACCATGCAACAGCGATCTAAGTACCCTGACAGGGAGCAGCCTTCACAGAGTAATTTTTTAGGAATTATACAGGGTAAAGTACAATCAACTATTTTATCTATAGTGGCACTTAATAAAACACAGGTTTATTTCAAGCTCCATTTTCTGCAGTACAGCTTGTCAGTCATGTTAGATTATGGCACTCTTGAAAATGTCAAACAGAAATTTGAATATGCCTGAGGCAATTCACATGCTAAAAGGTTTCCATCATGAGCCTTTCATAATAGCTGGGGTTTTTTCTTAGAACAAAATTTGACTATTACTTTAGGACTTCAAAATGCCCTTTTTAATCCTGAAATTATAGGTATTCAGCTGCGCCATAGCTGCACATTACTTCCCCCGTTCTGAGGATTGAAACAAATATATTGTATAAGTAATTACCTATTTCTATGAAAATACTGTGCATTTCTTAATGTGAAATGGAGTGCAGGCATCAGTTTGTATTGTCACTTCAGATTGTCTCACATTCATTGGCTCGTTATAATCTGATGAACTGTGGTCTACTATATCCATCATCTGTGAAGCTATTTCACTTATTTAAAATGCTGCCTGCTCATCTCTTTCATCCAGGAAATATATTCCTTCTATTGTCAGTACATCTTGACAGTTGTACAAATAAGTCAGATGAGTTTTGGGAACTTTTTGTTCAATTACTTTGCTTTTGCAGAATCTTTGAAAGCTCTTGGGTATCCAGATTTTTGGAGCCAAACCTCTTGGCTGGATTTGGAAGAAGAAAGCTCAGCTATTACCACAGCCTGCTGGAATTTCCATGCTCTCACAGGCTCAGGACCAAACTGCAGGTGCTTAAATACAGTTTATTAGATCTAGGAGAGTTAAAAAACAGCTCCCAAACCATCTGGTAAAAAGTACTTAGCAATGTGCACTTCGTGACAGTGTTGCCACTCCTAGGAATGCCAATAAGACTAGCATGTGCTCCTCCAGGATCACTGTTGGCCTCTCTGTACCTACTCTTTTGGATGTGGTCGGTTGTTTTGCAGAGCAGTCCAACAGCGACTCAGCCAACTGGGACAGGAAGGTCTTTCTTACTGAGTAAATAACAAAGTAAGAGACAGAACTTCCATGTTATAATTTAACAGAATAACTGAGTACTCATTTAACTGTAAGTACATGATGAATCCTGAGGGCTTCAATGTACTTTCCTAAACAGGAATGTTATCACTTAATTCTCTGGAGCTCTTCCTTGTTTAAAATATCTTGTTGCTTTCTAGTGGTTGGCAAATCTACTAGTGAATTACAGTAAGTGTATAACCATCAATTGTTGGTCTGTCATTGTGATGAGCAGATGTTACCGTTATCAGTGGTGTCATATACCTGAATTTTAAAGCAAAATCCCTTGTCTGGTTCCTAGTTGGGGCAGTATCCACTAATCTATTCATTGCAATTAAACTATTCCTCATTTTTTTTCTACCTTATCTTGTTTTCCTTGATATACCTGGCATGTCTCAACTGCAGCTGATCTTTGGCTTTTGTTGGGGAATTCACCCTTGAGGTGAATTAAACACACATTTGTGCTTAAATATATATATTTAAAAAATTAACAATGCATTGGACAGAGTCCTGTCACCATAAGTACTTCTACAAGGAGTCTGCAAAGGTGCATCATGAGTCAATTCCTTATATACACTTACACCTACACCAATTGTGAACATCAGCATAGGCACCTCAGCCCTGCAGTGGGTCCGTTCCCCAGCACCAGTTCTGCTGCCCAAAAGTGGCCCCTGAGTACTTGAATACCAGGATTGCTGCAAGACAATCCTGCCCTGCTACAAGACAATGTCTTGGCTATTTCTTATTTTATCACTAAGGGAAACTTCACACTTTCACATGAAGTCATTCTGTCGCTGGCATTCCTGCTTGCAGCCAGATTAACCGGTTCTGCAGTTGGGGCTTCTTGCCCTCCATGCCAGATCATTCCTTGCTCACAAATTACCACTGCTAAGCAGTTATGATTTGAATTTCCCCTTCACTTTCCTAACAACTCCTCTACAGCCTTCTTCAGCCTTGAGAAGAGACATCTGGCAGGTGGGGTCTTAATGGCAGCCTTCCAAAACCGATGAGGAGGTTATCATGAAGATGGAGCCAGGCTCTTCACAGCTGTGCATCCTGGGAGGATAAGTGACAGTGGGCGTAAATTGAAACAAGAGCAGTTCAGACGGCAAACGAAGAAAAGCCCATGAGGTCAGTCAAGCAGTGAAACAGGTTTTCAAAAAAGGTTGTTTGGTCTCCATCCTTGGAGGTTTTCAAGATCTGTCAGGATAAAAACTGAAGCAACCTGGCCTGATCTCACAGCTGACCGTGTTGTGAGCAGAAGACTAGAGATCTCCAGAGTTCCCTTGCAATATAAAATATGTTATGATGCCATGATCCCATGTAAAAATAAAGATAGAATATGTAGTGATCTATATTTCTATTCTTCCAGAACACAGGAGAATCCCACATGTGGAATATTTGTGTTCCAGGGTGTGGTAGCAGACTTCCAAGGGACTTTAATGGAATTTCTTTATACCTCAGGTATATATTTGGAATTATACTATATCCCTGAATTTTTTAGATGAAACCCTCCTTTTCATTCAAGATCTCTCTTTTTTTGTGTAACCTAATGGGTGCTTCAGACCTAAATTTTTGCTTCTTCTAGAAAAATACTGTACCTGCTCTCACCCTCTTTACAGGTTTTCTGTTTCTGCTATAAAAATTTAAAAGAAAAAAAAAAAAACACCAACAAAACAACCAGAATTTTTTCATCTCTGAACATTTAACTAGTAAAAAGAAATCAGGTCCTTATGTATGGCTCCGATTAAAGAAGTGCTTAAAATCCTTCAAACACTGTGTATTCAGTTTGATCTTTCACAGGAGTATTATGACAAGAAAATCTACACTATTGACAATGTTCATTAATTTTCTTTACATCTTGCTTAAATTTCCTCCCCTGGGTAACGAGAAAACAGCCAGTGAGTGTTCTGATCTACACATAAATCCAGCAGCTGCTGACAAGGAGGAAAGAGGATGTTTTGGAAAGAATGAAATTGGTGTGCACTGTCTCTGGGAGCCTCAGGATAAGTAAGGACAAAACATTGTCTGAGCCTAAAAAGACCTTTTTTAATGACAGTCATTTTATATATCTTCATGACATTTAATCAGTTTATTTATCTTTTGGTTCTATAAACAACTGTCCTCTACTCTGTAAAACAGCATTTCTTCCTTTCCTATTGCAATACAAAAATAGCCTCTTTGTCACAGTATTTCTATGCTATATGTTCCTGTAGCTTTCTTTTTTCTTCTTCTTTCACATCACTGCAATGAACAGTATGAAGGCTAGTCTTTATTTTCTTATCTTTATTTACTCAGGATAAACTGATTTTAGTTACGTTTATTTTCTTGTGCTTTATTTGTGGAGGAAAACATATGTCTTAAAACTTACAAAGCGTGTCTGGTCACAGTTCCAATGCTTAAGTCAACAGCTTACGAAAGAGACAGTCTTTTGGTAAGAAGGTTAAATTTGCAGAGTTGGCCTGAATGAAGGTAGCGAAAAGTATGTTTGTGTAACTGTTCAAGTCACGAGACGGTGTAACCCTGACCATACCAGGGGTTTTTGCTTTGTAGCAATAAGAAGATAAGGTAGAGAGGGGAAAAAAATGAGAGAGGCAAATATCCAGGGAGTCTCCAATCCAAAGTCTAATTCTGAGCATGGAAAGACTACTTTATCTTAAAAATAAAATAAAACAATAAATTATGTACTTCATTATAGCACTTGAAGATGTCACTGCAGGAAAAGAAGACAAGAGTAAAAGATGACCCTCGAGGTTCTGTATTTCAAAAATCTTTACAAAAAAAATAATATATATATAAGGCAGGAGTGGAGGGATGCACAAAGAAAATCTTGGTGCCCTGGAAGTGCTGGTGATACCACATGGTATGAGTGAAAGTTATTTGGAAAACAATTTGAATTTGAGATGATTATCTCATTTTCACAAAGCAGCCTGAGCCCAGTGTATGTACATGTAAAACCAAATATTAATATTTGGTTTTCCCTTTATGGAAATGAAAAATCCAAAACACTTTTAACAGTTACTATGTTTTAAGTCTTTAATGTCTCAGCAAGGCTGTTAAGTAAGCCGATAGATCAAAATACTGATCAGTAATGTAAAATGTTCTGTTTTCATTGTGTTCTTTCTCAGATAATAATTGCATATTCATTTCTTAAATCTTCCCAATGTTCAATGTTAAACACCATCTAACCATGGACTTTTATTCTTCCCTCTGCACTGCTTTACCGTATAAAACTCTAAAACCAGAGAAACAGGGAAGGACTGTAGGTCTTAGAAGTTTCCTGGTGGATTTCATGTCCTTCTGTGTGCAGTTTTGCTACCCCCAACCTAAACAAGACTCATATCTGAGCTAGTTAGATGCCTTCTTGTACCTGAGGTTGATGTCCTTGGACTCTGAGGATTCTGCAGTATAGACACCAGCATCTCAGCTTCTTGTCATACAGTAAAAAAACATTTTGAAGGTGCCATTCTTCGGAAATTGTAAATACATCTTAAATTAGGCTTTTGAGACAAGTAAGATGAATTATCTTCTCATTCCTATTTGCCTACGCTGAATCTCAAAAATGCCTGGATGACTTAAAGTAGAGGCCTATTTTTACTGTTAAAGTTGGATGCCGTAAACCCAACCCTTGCAGTTTTATCTTTGTCTTGTCTTTATCCAAGACGCAAGATATCCAGCTCCTAACTTGAATCTCACTTTCATCTACCAACTAGGTAGAGCAGTGTGGGGTTTTTAAAATATCTTAAGATCGTTGGATGAAAGGCACTACAGAAGTGTAAAGCTATTATCATCCTTGACTGCAGTTCCTTATAACATATTTGCAATGTTATTATTTCTAATGTCATTGCTTTTTTAGTCTCAGATGACATCTTTGATGTTAACGTGATTTACTGTCTAATGTTATTTTATTTAATATGCATGTGTCTGTGCTACCTTTTAAAAACAACTGATTGGTTTCATGGTGCTCTTTGATCAGTGCTGTTTTGTCAACAGTTAAACTGTTAACTTTCTCAAACTGATTAATTTTACTAGAAGTAGTTTTCTAAATTCTTTCTGCAAGTCTGTCTGTGTTGACCTACTAAGACAGTCTATATTACCATCAAAGTATATTCTGAAAAGTATGTCATGACTTCAGGCTAGATAGGGACAGAAGTTACAGTGAGCAGAAGCAGTCTTTCATCATATCTTCAACTAGGTATTTCAGCTTGCTTTGAAACTGAATTTATGCCAGATAAGAAAAATGGCTGAACATCTTGAAATGCTTTCAGTGCACAAAGAATGCTCTGTAAGCATACTTCAATATTTTGCTCTGGTGTTCATTTCTCATAGCCTTTATTATTTTTTATGTAACTTCAAAAATATTCTCACAGTAACTGATATTAGAAAGCTAAAAGAATGATGTTTTTATCCAAACATATAATTTTCAATATTTTTAATGTATGGGACCCTAGCTGTTTTCAGGCAGGCTATGAGTGTTTATAGAGACTCCACATACACAGGATGTCACACAGCTTTTTTTTTTCCTTTTGACATTAGCTATGAACTCCATAAAAATATTTCACAGTGTCAGGGATATATAAACAAAAGCTGTAAATGATTAAGTTGCATTTATGATTGTTAAGAATTTGCCAATATGCATCATTGCCCAGCAGTGGATAGAAATTTTTTAGAGAACTACTTAAGAGTTAAGTAAGGAGTTTTTTAAGTATTTACTTTATCCTTGACAAGAATGCTGCCATTAAATATATTGTTATTCTTTAACACAGATTGCCAGAGTTTGCTGGAATATAGAATTTCTATTCTTCAGAATAAATGGATTTTATTTTTAATGACCTATGTCCTCCAAATTGGGACAAAAGTTCAAATTAAATGCAAAAAAACAAAAAGTGAAAGAAAAAAAAAGAACAAAAAAAGAAGAAAAGAAGTAAAGAGAATTCCAGTTCTGAAAATGTCATTGAATTTTTTTAGCCTGAATTTTTCTTCCAGCTCCCCAAGTTCGAGATACTTGAAAAGGCAGACAGCCTGGAGAGGTGAATGTTTGAGGTGCCAGGAACCCCTGAGTGACTGCTCCTGCACACTACTTCATTCCCAAAGGGCTGGAAAGCGGGTGAGTGAGGTAGGTGGCTGTGGGGAGACCTTGCCATGATAGCCAAGGAAAACCAGTAGAAGGCCAACCAGCCAGCTAACCTCTTTTCAATCAAGATTCAGAAATGTACATGCATCCCTGTAGGACCCTTTAATTCTATCATACTATTATTATGCTACAATGGAAAATGTTCAATGAGCATTGGTCTTTGATCTCTGGAAGCTGGGGACCTTTATGACTTATGAAGCAAGAGGGACAAATTCGTCCTTTTTGCACTACAAAAACTATGAAATTCTTTACCAGCCATGGAGACATGAAAACACTTACTATTCACATAGCACTTTCTAATCCTTAAGTCATTACCAAAGTCGACATCCGAACCTAACCTGAAGACTCATTACTCACATTTTATGTGTGGAAAGAACTAGATAAAGCAAGGGAATGTGGTAATGCCTCAGTTGCAGCATTTATCCTTTCAGATGAAATAGCTACAAATATACCGTGAGGGGAAGTCTGAATGCTGAAATCTCTTGGCTATAATAGAGCATCTGTTGCGCTCCAGAATGACTAAGTATGATTCATTGTCCAGAAAAATACAGAAACACAATACAGAAATATTGTCTCCAGGAAAAAAAGCAACAGCTAAGCAAAATGAAAATGCAATGTTTTGGTTACTGCGTATGTCCTAAAATAATGCAGCACACAATATTTTGCCTTTGGTGAAGCAAGTTAAGAGCTAGATGAGCCAATGAACAATCTCTCATTCAAACTGGCTTTGATTCTCCAGGTTGCTAACAAGGTCAAACATGCTCACTTGCCCAGGTTTTCAAGAGTGATGGCACTGAATGATGGCAGACACGTTCTTATGGACACATTCATTGGCATCTTTTCAATGTGGAGCAAGCTACACGCAGCTCTGATTATGAAACGCTGTATCAATCTGTAAAGACATTGGGACCTGGAGTCACAGCAGGGAGTAGCAAGGAGGAAAAATGACTTCAGGACATTTGCAGAACAGTATGGCAGTCTCTTCAGCTTGCTAATATTTTAAGAAAATATATGAGAAAAATACTCTACAGTTTGGAAGTAGTGTACTGCAGGAGCCAATGTCTTAGGTCCTTAAAATCAGACTCGGTGATTAATTCCCAGCATCAGGGCCTGGTTCTACCATGTCTAACTTTACACTTTTTGAAATAGTGCCTAAATAAATGTAATAATTTCTTATAGAATATCCCTAAACCCAGTGGGAAAAGGGGAAACATTTGAGCTGCCTTCTGGAGATTACCAGCCTGCTTCTCTGACTGCAGCATAAGCATAGGATCATCCTAGTTTAGGATGCTAATTGAGCATTCTCATACAAGAATGTAACACTGAGTAGACTAATCCAGGATTTTGTTCCCACTCTGGATTTCATACCTACATGTCACACTGCTACCTATGCTTCATCTACAGCACACAGAAAGAGATAATGTCTCAGGAGAGCAGTCTGAAAATATCAAAGGCTGTGTGAGGAACTGCCAAACAACAACGGAGATGCATAAAGCCACACTAGAGGAGACGGCAATGGTGTCACCACCACACAAAGATGAGGGACCACACCTGTGTTCCCACCTTGAGAAGACTCAAGTCCTCTTCTGCTTCCTGGCAGAATGTTTCATCCATCAGAGTGCAGAAACGGTGAGGGGAGCGGGCAGGGAAATGGGGCTTCACCCGGCTTCTCGCGGCTTGGAGCCAGGAAAAAGCCAAGCCTGGAAAAGCTTGATACCAGAAGAGGAATTACAAACCAGGGACTCTGCAGCTTAGTGACTGCACTGCAGCTCCATCAGAGGTCACTTGCAGAAGTGGATCAAAACTGATGGGTGGGAAAGGGTTTTTGCTTCCTCCAGCTGCTCTCCAGAACTTTGCATAATTTCATTAATTTAAACCAGAGTCCAAAATAAGACTCCGCAATGCAGAATTATGCTAATAGCATAGGGGCATGGGGACCTCCCCACATTTTCAGTATGCAGCAGCCATTTTTCAGTGCTCTCAAACCACACAGTGCTGAGTTATGAGGAACTGAAGATTGGTAGCACTTGCCAGCACTGTGCTTTACGTCCGATTTACGTTTCCTTCACTCAGGAATAAAGCGAATTTAACAGTGATAAATGGTGGCAATTTATTAAGGTCTGATTTTTTCTGGAATTCTGTTTTTTCTGTAGAATATTATGAGGAAAAACTGCAAGGTTTTAAACCTTCCCTGCAGTGAACAGCCTTTTTGAATATTAATGAGAACACATGCACAAAATAAAATTACAGGCAGAAATTACAACTGCGCTAAAATGAAAGAAAATAATTCTTTTACTACAAACAATGAACAAGCTGACGGTCTTCCACTGCTTATGATAAATAAATCAAATAAGCAAACATAATAGATGACTGATATAAAAAATATTATTTAGGAATAAATAGAAAACCCAGGTAAATAATTTTATATTATACAAAGTGATATATTACTCCTACTAGCAAAATGAACCATGAGGAAGAGCGTACTGCAAAAAACAGATTCATATGCTAAGCAGCATCATGACATTGAATCAGGACAGCAATGGCAAGTTGAACATAGTGGCAAACTTGCTTGTGGTAATGTCACAGGTTAGGGCAGCTATAAGAGCTACACCAGCTCATTTAGTCCCTCTGCTTTTTCTACAGCTCTAAAGCCTGAGATTCCAAGTGGCTATGTGGGGAAAATGCCAAGAATATTGATTGCATGGAGTGGCTGCAGAGAGCCCTGGAGAAGAGCTGGAATTACTTTTTGGTGAAATTTCATAAATTTTTACTTCAGTCTGATTTGGACTAGACAGGTAGTCCTGCTTTCTGGCCAGCTATAGCCTGTAATGGCACTTTGAAATATATTAATAATTTTCTTTGTTTTTTACCAGTACAGGCAAAATAGGGTTTTGAAGGATATGAAGGATAACGTAAGTTAAACGGATTATTTCCATGCCATTTATTGAATGATATCCTGCAAAAGGTTTGATTAATTATAGAGATTCTGTGCAGTGCTATCCATTTATTTTATTTATACCATTTTGTTAATCCTTGGCTACTACGGATGAATACAAAAGGTAGTTTGGGCATCTGTATTTTAATGTTGACATGATTACATGTGACTACAGCGAGTGAAGTCAAGGGAAAAAGGTTGTTGATATTAAACAAAAGAGAAATTCCTCTAGCAACTTCTGGGATAAAGTGAAGATTGCATAACTTAGAGCTGCCCATGGTCACATTGAATTTTCATTCTGTCTGCTAAAAACATTTGATCACCCTATAGTGAAGTTTGTGAATCCTGCTGGGCTCTGTAGTGTCACTGTAGAAATATTTAGACATTTGTCAGCACGCTTCATGGAGCCCAAGAACTAAATCCAACAGAGACCACCCCCACCGTGATTACCATCTTCTGCAACTCATCGTAATACAGACAACCAAATATTTTTTGTTACTTCATGTTGTTTTAACAATGCTGGGATAGTTTCACGTGGTATATCCCTGCAGAGGTCAATAGCAGCACCGAAACTTGGCTTTCTAGAGCACAATCATCTATATTTTGCAATATTAAGAGGTACTTCCATGGTCTTGGCCCAATAAATTGTGTTTTTGTAAGGAAAATCCCATTTTCCCATATTTTTTTTTCCATTTTGGAACCATTTGATGAAAAGTACACGGTTTCTGAAAATAGTACTGTGCCATAAAATGAAAAGAAAAGGAAAAGTATCATGGAGAAAAAAAATAGTATTTCATATGTTGAAAACACATGAAATTCTGAATACAGGCCTTTTGCTTTGAAAAAAACACTGAAAATAAATCTGAACCAACTACTTTCTACTGTAAAACTAAGCACTTTATTGTTGCTATTAAGATCATCTTTCTGTGGTCCTTGGTTGAAGAGCTAAATTTTTGTCTTTCTAGGGAGCAGTGAGCAATGGGGTAGAAAGGAAGGGTGGAGAGGGACAAAATTCAGTGATGCAAAGCATGCTGTGCATAACGCTTTGTACTCTGGAGGGTTGTGTAGCTTTTCAGTCTATGGCATGACAGTAAAACTGAATCCCTCAGTGGACACTGGAGAGAGGTCACTCCTTTTATATATTTTTAGGAAAACATTTTGAGGAAAAAAAAAACAAAACAAAACAGAGATACTCCAAGGGACATTGAAGTTAATCATGAGAACTGCATGAAGAGTTGTTTGCTCCAACCAATCTGCTCCAGACTTGATCTTAAATTTTTTGTCCTTGCTGCATCAGGAAAAAAGCAGATATATCCCACTCCTGCATGGGTGGTGAGGAATGCATGAACGGAGCCTCACGCTGTTATTCTTTCCCTCACATCAGTGAAGAGGAGATGGGGAGCCTTGGAGCTGACTAAGGATGCGAAGAGGCATCAGGTTTATGCACTGAGGAAGGACAGAAGTCCCAGGAGAGTTGTTGGGTGGTTTTACTTGCAGGGTGTTTTTACTTACTCTAACATGGAATTGGGATAGTCAAGGCTGGAGGTGTTTCTGCAAAGTAGGTGCATAGTAACAAGACAAGAAAAGCTAGCAATTGGAGTCAGTGGTGAAACATTTTCATAGTTGACTCAGTTGTCTCCACATTTCTTATAAACATGCCAAAATTCACATTTTTGTTGAAGTCTAGTTTTATATTCCAATCCTGGGGCTGGGAAATGTCCAATAGCAAACAGGTTGGGTGTAAGCTAACAAGAACATGAAAGTTTCTTAAATAACCTGTTGCCTCAGTACCCAATTTCTTCAGCAGTTCTTCATAGCCAAGGAACCAGCTTTGTGCACTCTCTGATCAGCAATACAGCCTTGTGTGTTACATGGGAACCAGTTTCTCACTGGTTCGGTACTTTTAGATACTCCTCCAGTGGCTGAAAAAGGAGGATTAGGAGCAGGGATGATAAACCCCATTACTCTTTTTAGATGGAAGATGGAAGAGATTAGAGTCAAGCTTACTGAGGAGAGAGATCTACTAACTCACACACTGTCCCAGGGGCTCTGGAGTGCCTGAAATGGCCCTTGGTGACTTCATGTGGATCCAGCCTCCTCTCCAGACACTTGGCACATTTGTAAACACCGACACTTAGACACCTCTGTTTAGTCGTGTTAAACTAAACTCCCTCCTTCAACATAAACACTTAATGCCATTGTAAAAATTTGACATCTTGACATCACTTCCCCTGGGCTTCAGCAGCCTCCCGATGGTATTCTGGCCCTCCACGCATCCAGCCTCAGGGAGGTGAATATGTTACAACAGTTGAATTGAGCCTCTTGCAGCTGGTTGGCTTAAACACTCAATGACCCCGTTGGCTGTATTGACCATTGACTGATCAGTTGTGAATGCTGACGTCTTTTCCTAGTTGTACGCACACACATCTGTAATGCCATGTGAAATGCCCTAGGATGTGAGAGCTGTCTGGATAGGACTGGTGTATATGACACAGGACTTTTGAGAAATCAGGTGAGCTACATGATGCAGAGCAAGTGACACAGTGCAATTGTGTATGGGCTGCTGAATCATGCTTTCAGATGGCTTCATGGGGAGCTAAACCCCACACGACTTGGCAAAAAAGAAAACAATGACATTGTTAGTCAATTATCTTTTGGTGTTCTTTCACGCTTATTGGAAAATTAGACTTTGATGATCAGTCTCTGAAGGCATCCTCATTTTAGAGGCACAGTTTAGTACAAAAGATTGGTATCTCTAAGTAGCAAAGAATTTTTGTAAGGAATTATGTGATCTTGTATTTGAAATTTTTAGTCCCCATTGATACTAACATGAAGGGATTCTGTCTAAAAATATATTTCAAAGTTTCTAGTGTGGCTTATTCATTATGGCAAAATTAATGAGATCAGCAATACATACTGCAGGATGGAAAATATTTAATTGAAATGAAGATTAATCTTTTTTATTTTCAAGTGTTTGAGAAAATCTTTGACTTACTCATTTTGTATATGTCAAGCTCATCAGAAAGCAGAAAAGCCTTTGGTCTAAAAGTCTAGGTCAAATCCAACTCAGAGTGTTATATAAAAACATAATACCCACTTATTGCCTCTTTCTTCAGTAGTTCACCAACAATCTGCCTGGAGGCCTGATCTCAAATTATTTGGTTTTTTGCTTTTTGAACCTGTGTCTAGATGAATCTACTATGATTTTTTTTTTATTTCATTTTGAACTAGCATGCGCTGTTCAGATAAATTCAATTGTTTTCCTGTTTGACATTTGGGGTTAGTTTTTTGTAATGTTCTCAGAGCCCTCTAGGCACTGGAACAAATTGATGAAAAGTAAATTATTAACGTACTTTCAGTCAGGCATATCTAATCAGCCCAATTTAAAGTCATTATGTCTTATATAAACAAGTGCTGTATATATTTAAATATTTACCATACCAGTTTATGGAGTGACTAGGATGCAGAATACCCAGTCTGTTCTAAAGAGCATCTGAAATGTTGTGTACAACTCCAGCAGCTATCAGCTCAAGGTCTCTAGAAGGAGAACAATGAATAGGTGGAAATCAGATTTATTTATGGTAAATTGGGTTGTGGTGCCTGAAAAAGGTCACAGTGGTCTGTTGTGATGATGAGGTTATAAAGCTTATCCATGAGAGAATCTTTGATGTCTCCGGGCATTTCATTTCTAATTTGAACCTTATCAACCACTTTTTCCAAAATGTGCTTAATGACTGGGTGAGAAGCTAGAGAGTGTGCGGGGCATCTGCCTCATTTGTTAGTTTACTTGTGACTGGATCAAATAAGTGGAAAGAAACTAACTGTGTGATATGACTGTGGAAAGATGCCTGTATTTAAAATTTGGCAAAATTTTCTCATTGATATATTCCAGGAAAGCACAGTGGCACCAACTTTTTGTCCTTAGAAAGATATTGCAAGGAAACATGAATACAGATGTAAAACTACTAATACTTTCTTTAAGTTCTTCTTTAGAAGCCATATTTTTTTTCAGAAGATGAGGTTTAAACCTGTCGCAGAAAGGATTTTAAGCCAGTAAGATCTTCCAAGGAAGGAAAACAAAGGCAATAGAAGATATAAAAAGTCAATACTGGAATCCCCTTCGATTTCTCTCTGTGAAATTCACTAGTGCAAAAGTATCTGAAAATATAGGTTAAATTTTGATTTTCATATATCAGCTTTAAAACTGAAACAGAAATAACAAATGTGCTTGGTTTGTGCTTTGGGATGATCCCTCTTGGATCCCCCTTTCCCCAATTCCATTTTGGTCTCTTTTTTCTTACCTTTATTTTCTCCTAAAAATATTAAAAAAAAAAAAAAAGGAAAGGAAATTTGTAACAAACTTTGAAATATTTTTTATAATTTTCAAACTGACAAAAAGTTGAAAGTGATTGAAGTGGAACACCTAATTTATAAAAATAGTTCTTCAATAAAAATACAGTTTTAAGTCAAACCATTCTTTTTCTTTTTTCTGCAATCATTTACCTCTCCTGAAATATGTAAGGTCTTACCATTATTTAAATATTCCTAATGCAAAATCTAACATAGAAACAGAATGAGAAATCGTTATTAAAAATAAATATACATACTGGTCTCAAAATGAAGATTTAAAAACCTCATTTCAAGAAGTCTATAAACCTAAGAAAAACAGATATTCATGGAATATTGCTAATATCTCTGCAACCATAAGTTTTACAAATGGCATAAATCAAGATATCAAGAAGATTCTATCATAAAATCATAGAATAGCTTAGGTTGGAAAGGACTTTTAGAGGTCATCTACCCTACCCTCCTGCAATGAGCAGGGACATCTTCAACAGGATCAAGTTGCTCAAATCCCCGTCCAACCTGACCTTGAATGTTTCCAGGGATGGGGCATCTACCACCTCTCTGGGCAACCTGTGCCAGTGTTTCACCACCCTCAGTGTAAAAAAATTTTTTCCTTCTACCCAGTTTAAATCTTCCCTCTTTCAGTTTAAAATCATTTCCCCTTGTTCTACCACAACAGGCCCTGCTAAAAAGTTAGTCCCCATCTTTCCTGTAGGCCCCTTTTAAAGTACTTAAAGGCTGATAGACGGTTTCCCCGATATCTTCTCCAGGCTGAACAACCCCAACTCTTTCAGCCTGTCCTCATAGAAGAGGTGTTCCAGCCCTCTGA
>VWZL01001792.1:185112-261595 GCA_013396915.1 Stercorarius parasiticus
CTCCATCATACGAGGCCACGAGTTTGGTCAGGCAGGACTTGCCCTCAGTGAAGCCATGCTGGCTGTCTTGAATCACCTCCCTGTCCTCCATGTGCCTTAGCATAACTTCTAGGAGAATTTGTTCCATGATCTTCCCAGGCACAGAGGTGGGGCTCACAGGGTGGTAGTTCCCAGGTTTCTTCTTTCTACCTTTGTTAAAAATCAGTGCAATATTTCCCTTTTTCCAGTCACTGCAGACTCCACCTGACTGACATGACTTTCCAAATATCATGGAGAGTGTCTTAGTAACCACGTCAGCCAATTCCTTCAGGACTCTGGGGTGCATCTCATGAGGACCCACAGACTTCTGTATGTGCAGGTTCCTCAGGTGGTCCCCAATCTGATATTCTTTTAAAGTGGGAGGGACTTTTCTCCCCCGGTCCCTGTCTTGGTCCTATATACTTTATGCTAAAGTATAAAATGGTAAAAAGGGATGCGAACCTTCAGATTTATGAGAGATTGCTAACATGAAGAAACTGAAAGGCTGGCAAAACATCAACATCTATCCTTTTCCTTCCAAGTGCTATTACACAGATAGAGCAAATGACTTGCCTAAATAAATCCAGCACACACCAGAAGGAAGACCTCTACCACCTAGGATATGATTATGTTTTGCATTAGATGATTTTGCTGAAATGTGGCAGGGGCTAATCAAAATATTGGCAAGCTCTCAGACTGAAGTATCAGCTTCATATGCAAATTGTAGGAGAGTATAATTGTTAAAAGACATTTTTCAAAGATACTAATGAAAATAATATTCTAATATAGAATCACTGAAGCATAGATTGGTTTGGGTTGGAAGGGACTTTAAAGATCATCTTGTTCCAACCCCTTGCCATGGGCAGAGAAACCTCCTAGTAGATCAGGTTACTCAAAGCCCCATCCAGCCTGGCCTTGAACACTTCCAGGGATGGGGCATTGACAGCTTCTCTGGGCAACCTGTCCCAGTGTCTCATCACCCCCACAGTAAAGAATTCCTTCCTAATATCTAATCTAAATCTACCTTCTTTCAGTTGAAAACCATTACCCCTTGTCCTATCGCTACACTCCCTGATAAAGGGTCACTCCTCATCTTTCCTGTAGGCCCCTTTTAGGTACCGGAAGGCTGCTATAAGGTCTCCTTGGAGCCTTCTCTTCTCCAGGCTGAACAGCCCCAACTCTCTCAGCTTGTCTTCATAGGAGAGGTATTCCAGCCCTCTGATCATCTTCGTGGCCCTCTTCTGGACCTGCTCCAACAGTTCCATGTTCTTCCTGGGCTGGACTCAGTACTCCAGGTGGGGTCTCACCAGAGCAGAGTAGAGGGAGAGAATCACCTCACTCAACCCAATGGCCATGCTTCTTTTGATGCAGCCCAGGATGCGGTTGGCTTTCTGGGTGTTGGTTGAGCTTCTCATCCACCAACACCCCCAAGTCTTTGTCCTCAGGGCTGCTCTCAATCCATTCTTCACCCAACTTGTATTTGTGCCTGGGATTGCCACAACCCGGGTGCAGGACCTTGCACTTGGTTTCTTGAACTTGCACTTGAACTGCATGAGGTTTGCACAGGCCCACCTCTCTAGCTTGTCCAGGTCCCTCTGGATGACACCTCTTCCCTCCAATGAGTCAACCGTGCCACACAGCTTGGTGTCATCAGCAAACTTGCTGAGGGTGCACTCAATCCTGCTGTCCATGTCTCCGACAAAGATATTTGGTCCCAGTACTGACCCCTGAGGAGCACTACTCATCATTGGTCTCCACTTGGACATTGAGCCGTTGACCGCAGCTCTTTGAGTGTGGCCATCTAGCCAGCGCCTTATCCACTGAGTAGCCCATACATCAAATTTCTTTCCAATTTAGAGACCAGGATGTTGTGCGGGACAGTGTCAAAAGCTTTGCAAAAGTCCAGGTAAATGACGTCTGCTGCTCTCCCCTGATCTACCAGTGCTGTAACAACATTGTAGAAGGCCACCAAATTTGTCAGGCACCTTCCTTGCTGCTCTAAGGGTCTTGAACTCTACCATTTAATGATCACTGCAGCCAAGGCTACCCTTGAGCTTGTCTATCCCCACTAACTCCTCCTTGTTGGTAAGGACAAGGTCCAGCATGGCTCCTCTACTCATTGGCCCCTCTTCCATTTGGAGAACATGGGTTCTTCTCACTAATGGGACATGACATACATTTCTTCAACTGTCTTCAGGATTTAGCATGGACTGTGAGGTTAAACCTGCAGGTTCTAACTCTAATACTTTCTCTTTCCTGTATTTTCATATCCAGTGACTTGATTTTAACATTTAAGTACTCTATTTGTATTATAAGTCATTGTTGAATGAAACTAAAAATTTTATTAACTAGTATCCCAATTTAAGAAAACATTTTTGTAATTTTCTAAGACACCATCAGCAAATCATACTCAAGTGTTTGACGTTCTAAATTCCTTTCCATGTACTGTTTTCTTGTAAAAAAAAAAAGGATAAAACTTTTGACATTTTTGCCACAACACTCGTTAACTTAGTTTATGTGCTACAATTTATAGAAACAGTAGTATTTTATACATCTTATACCACAGAAGAAAAGAAGAGAAGCTGGCTTTGGATTTCATGTTAAGAGAAAGAAAATACTCATCCTAGAGATTTTAGAGTGGTTGGGAAGGACTCCCTTCATGTAATACCTTTGTCTAATAATATTTTTTCTAGAATAATAAGGCCTTTCCTACAGAACATGGAGGAATGGATGCAGCTCTGGAGTGAGATTCATCCCATTTGCTTTAGCTATCTATTTAATCTCCCTGTCCATACCCCTCTTTTAGAAGGTTCCCAAATGATGTGGCTTAGACTTGGTTAGCTGAAATGATTTTCTTTCCTGCTTTCTTTTTTTATGGTGTTTTGTTATTTTTTAAGCAAGAACTAAGTAAAGGTGGCTATGAGATATAAAGACGACAGTGTTTTTTCCTTTGCAAAATAAATTAGTGGCATTACTAAGATTTAGTCCATATTGGGAAGTAAATGGCTGCAGCGGCAAGCAGTTTGTGGACAATTGAAAGGGATTTCTAAACACCACATATTTTTATTTTTTTGGTGGATGTTTTGCTGAATTCTAAATTTATGTATGACCATGTTTTAAATTAATGCTTCAGTGAGAATAAAAATTATGTAGTGATATTTGTAGGAGAATGATTGGCTGTGAAGAGGTTCATGAATTTTTCCTTGACCAAGCAGAGTTAACAAACACACTTGTGTTCTGCCACGGCTACAAGAGATGTGAGACTTCAGATACTTGGAAGGGGAAATCTCAATTGTTTCTGAAGCCAGACCAGGTAACAGGAAAACTTAAATGGAGACAAATCTTTGGAGATGTCTTTGAAGTCTTACAACTCTTTAACCTAAAAAGTTCAACTTGAGCAAACAGTTACTCTGAAAGCTTTTAAAGACAAGCAGATATCTCAATGAACAGTAAAGAGACTTTAAACAATTCTTTCAGGAGGAGTATTTTACTAGGCACCTAAAGCTTAGCTAAATATCAGGGACCTATGGAAGGTGACTGGGTCCCACCTGTAATTTCCTGCAAACTCACGCGTGTTACAAACTACCCAGAAAACACAGATCAGAAGCAGAATAAATACTAGGTCTGTTTGTTCTCCAAATGAGGTACCTGAGAGACAGACATAACATAATGCTTGACACTAAACATTTCAGAGTGAGTAAGTCATTTCTGCTAGACCAAGGAAGCTGTGTGCCTGTGGAATAGTAAAAAGTGCTGCAGTTTCTCTTCTCATATTCCTGGCTTTTGTTCATTAACAAAACATGAGAAAGAATTAAATATTAAGTTAGCAAAATTGAGTTTCTAATTGCCTCTACAGTTTGTGCATCAATCTGTTACCAAGAGAATTATTATAATCTCAGTCAGTTCTTCCAGGTTGCTTGGACAGGGCATTCAACGTCTTCAAGAAAGTTACTCTGACATGCACTGCAAAATTAAATCCTACACAAAAATGAGCAACACTGCTGAGGGGAAAAAAGTAATTTTATAATTTCAAATTTAAAGCTGCATTTCATTCCATTGGGAAAAGACGGGTCTGTGAGTCCTTAATAGGTGAAACAAACAAAATAAAAAAAGCTGCTATTGCAAGTCCTTTGGAAAGCTAAAGGCCAGTTCAGATTAACCACAAAAGCTTTATTGTTTAGGCAGGGTCCCAAGAAAATATGATCCGTGTAAATCTCACTTTAAAAATGCACTCCTTGTCATATTTTCTCTCCCAGAGCAAACAATTAAACTTTTGTAACCCAGCTACTGGGAGTCCACCTACTGAAAATATTTGAGCAAATCTGACAGGAGAGGTAAGAAAGGTTGTTTACATATGGGCTGTATTGAGTTTTCATTCCCTCTGCATTATTGAAAGGAGTGTTTGGAGGTTTCTGCCTTGGAAGATCAGAAAGCTGACAGCAAAAGCGGAGGCAGTGCATTCATTACCATATTTTTTGTGAGGTCGTTTGCTCTTGTATTCTTCCTGTGGTTCTTGAGGTGTGCAGATGAAACACTGATATTCTCTGCTCATCCATACCTTTTTGCAATGCCAGCCCTAGAGGATTATGCAAAAAACCCCTTTCACAGCCCTTGTACATATCAGATTGCAGTAGCTCTATTTTTTTCTTTCTGTTTTATACCACTGACAAAAGGTGCAGGAAAGGAAAAGTAAGAGAGGAGAAAAGCCAGGGTGGTGATGTGAAATATATTCCCTTCCATACACAGTGTAAATATGCATAAAAACTGGGAAGAATTAGATGTTACAGTAGCAATTCTTCCATCTATGAGGAGAGAAAGAAAAAACCCAACAAACAACCAACCCAGTGTCTAGGTTGTGAAAAGATTACATGTAAGTTTTATACATTTAACTTGAGAATTATTAACCTGTTTTAGACCCAAAAGACTTTTAGTTATTAGAGTTGAATAAAAAGTACTAACATTTGGTCTCACTCCAAGTTACTTGGAAAGGGGTTACTTGTCTGATAGCTTCAGCTGAGATACAGACTAGCAGATCATAACTCACCTATTAAAATACGCTGGATGAACTCAGTGTATTTCCTGAGGGGGTTGATTGATTGTTTCTAGCAAGCCAAAAGACAGATCCTAAAGGAGACTTGGAGCCACTTTGTGTTCCCCTGTTTGTTAAAGAGACTGAGGGTGCACAGGGCCTCTGGCTAAACAGAAGAGGAGACTCCATGCAGAAACGACGTGGGACCTCATGCTGTGCCAGCTAATACTAATGTGATAGTTTGCCCAGAAAATTGGTAGCTCATTTTTCCAGGGCACTGGATTTGAATTTTAAAAACTAATTTTAGGGGGTCAGTTCCACTGGGTCTCTGACAAGCTCCCAGTGCAGGACAGCAGAATGCAAACAGGTAACGCAGAGCCTGGACTGCTCTGGCAGGAGAGGGAGATTGTTGCCAAAGGGTAAAACTAGTAAATGTCAAATAGTGGATGCTCAAAGAGCCTAAGCATTTCTACACAGGATTGTGAACTAAAGTCAGTGGCCTCTCCCTCCTCCTACACACCTGGTATTTCCCCTAGAACAACTGTCTTACATTGCTGTAGCCAAAATTTTCTAAATAAAAGAGAAAGAAGTGTTAGCAAATTATCTGAAAGATGTTATAACCTCCAAACCCACAAGCTGAGATAAATTTCTTCCTATTGTTTCTATTATAGTCACAAAACTTCCCAAACTTTGCATACCCAATTAATAGTTCTGGTTTAGTTAGAAAGGGTTCATAAAATGTTCTTTACTTGCTGTGGAAGCTTTGTCCCATGATAACTCACATTTGAGTGCGAGGAAGCAATCAATCAAAAATTAACCTCTAGCAGCAATAGATTAGCGGAGGCAAATTAAAAGAAAACATGTTGCCTTTTGAGTGAAGAAAACTACTGAAAATGCAGCTTCTCAGGCAGAACAAGAAACATTAGTATTTGGCAAACAGTATTCTCATTTCTAAGATAACATATTTTGTAAATTGTTTGAGAAGTCTAACAACTATTTTTTTCTGTATTAACATGGCAACATATGCTACAGGATGTAATGCAGGGCTAATGTCTAGGTAATCTATACTCAACATCAGAATCTGGTATAAACTCGACTGCTAAAGTATTGTCTCCCTTGCAGTTATTATTATGATAACATTTCAGTACAAAAGTTCTATATACAATTGGAAGAATATGTCCTAATTCTACTACCTAGATGTAATTCTTTTCAAGGATTTTTATCTTTCCTGAACACCTTGCAAGATAGTCATTGATTTCCTGATGAGGCACAGAGGAGTTCAACGTTTAAAACAAATGTTCATATTTTTAGATTCAGTTTATAAGTACTTTATAATAAATACCCTCTTAGAATCCAATAGACAAATAAACACCTTATAAATACTAATTAATGACAAAAAAGTGTAGCATACATCTGTATGGTGAATAAAAAGAGGAAGCTGATTCTCTTTTATTATTCTTTAACTTCGCTGCTGCCCCTCCTGACTGATCTAGGAGATGCAGTAAGTTTTAAGATATGTTTTCAGGCTGTCCTTAAAGCATTCAATGCCTTTTTACCTCAGCTTACTAATACTGATAGGCTGTGGGCTGCTCAGTCCTCTGAGTTAGAGGACCATAACTATAGGAACAGTGATTTTTCGTTTGTGGACACTGAAATTGTAAGGGACCAGTTGTATCAGTTAAAAGTTTACAAGTCCATGGGGCCTGATGGGATTCATCCCAGAGTACTGAAGTAGCTAGAAGTTACAGCAGGAGCCGTCTCAATCATCTATCGAAGGTCTTGGGAGTCTGTGGAGGTCTGCTGACTCACCCTGGGGTGCATCAAACACAGCATAGCCTGGTGATCAAGAGAGGTGATTATCTCCCTGTATTCAGCGTTGGCGTGGCCTCACCTTGAATACCATGTGCAGTTCTGGGCCCCACAATTTAAGAAAGATGTGAAGATACTTGAATGCATCCAGAGGGCAACAAAGCTGGCAAAAGGGCTGGAAGGAATGTCTTGTGAAGAGCGGCTAAGGACTTTGGGCTTGTCTGGTTTGGAGAAAAGGAGGCTGAGGAGCGACCTCATTGCTCTCTCCAGCTTCCTGAGGAGGGGATGTGGAGATGGAGATGCTGATCTCTTTTCCCTGGTATCCAGTGATAGGACATATGGGAATGGTTCAAAACTGTGTCTGGGGAGGTCTAGACTAAATATTAGGAAGCGTTTCTTTACCAAGACAATGGCCTTAACAACATGCTTTAACTTTTGATCAGCCCTGAATAGGTCAAGAAGTTGGACTAGGTGATTGTTGTAGATCCCTTCCAACAGAAATAGTCTAGTCTGCTGTACTCTGTTCACTCATGTTTGCCAATTGGCTTTTGCCAGAAACAAGCTGATTGTAAAAAAATTCTTTCTGGGAACACGGACACTTCTAACTATACACTATTGCCAGAACAGCAGGATTTTCTTCAGTGTTTGGGACAGAATTATGCCATTAGACATGCAGTTCTGATGCATGCTGAATTACGGAAGCTGTGGGATACATAATTTTAAGGAAAGACTAAGGTTGCCTGTCTGTCTTTTCTCAGAAAAAGACCATATTATGTCATCACAGAAACTGTCATTTATCAATACACACAAACCATGCAGGCAGTAAAAAAGATCTTTCTGTTGGTAATATCAAAAAGTACAAAGCTGTAGAGAAAGCCAGGTGGATATCAACATTATCTTTTTTGTTTTCTTATGCTCCGAACAAAATGCATAATATCCCATGTTAAGATTTGGTTCTCTACAGTAGATTTTAGATCCAGCCAAAAAAGCCTCAGTAGCTGCCATCAGGCAGAGCTTGAAGGGTTCTCTTGGAATCAATGGGAAAATACTCTGGGTTTAGAATCAGCTGTCTGGAGTATTGTGATTTCTCTTACTACTGTGTATAATGTTTATGCATATACATCAAGCCATAAGGAGTATATGGTTTGTTTAGTTTTTAAGTCAACAATGCTAAGTCATAAGCAGTTCTTAGATAAGAAAAGCAGCATGAAAAGTTAATTATTCACACATGCTAATAAGTTTAAAAATTGGTGGAACACATATTTCGTTTATGAGGTACTGGAAAACAATTTTTTCCAGAAACCTTTTATCCGTAGAAACTCCAAGACCCAAGCAGAACTTCAAAGATAATTAGGTACTTAATCAACCAGTCAGCTGCCTGAGAGAGACAGAACCTCTTAAGATCTTCCCCTCACTGAAAGTTAAGTGACTAAAAGTTGGCATCTAGTTTAAGCAAGCCATGATAGATCTTTCCATTGTCAATGGAGGTAATGAGGCATCCCTGGAGGGCTGTTCATCTTACTTGTTGGACAGATCTTTCTCAGTGTGGGAGGAATCTTCCTGTAGAGTCTTTCATTTCTTTTTCCCCTTCATTGGCTACAGAGGAAACTTTTTAGCAGGTAGATTAATTGACTCAAACCTTGAACCAATCTAATCAACACCACCTCTCACCAAATTAAACGTTTTGTCTAACTTCTAGATGTCTTGGAAAAAAATAAAATCCTCCACCTTCAGGTAGGGTAGGTGGGCAAGCAGCTCAGCTGCCCACCAGGACAGGGTTAACTCACAATATATTCTTAAACTGTCAGTACTATCAATAAAAATATCACTAACTATACCAAACATTTTGAAAGACACATGTTTTCAAACAACTCTAAACATTACATGAATTTTCACTAATTTGAGGTCAGATCTCTTCATAATATATTTATTCGTTTGTTCAGTCTGATATTGATGTTTCTTTTCTTGAATCTTGCATAAGCTGGATTGCATTTCTGTGCTGCTTGCAATAATGTGACATTGTAAAGTTAGCAGGGATCTTATTAAAGATGTAACAAGATGCATTTTTTTCCTGAATGTAATACAGACCAATTTATACATAGATTATTTTCAAATATGGGAAAAAATATTATTTCATTACGAGATCTCTTGCTGTTCAGGACAAACTTAGTTTCAGTAAAATTCTCATTTCTTGACCATATTTGACATGCTTCCTATGTGCTTGTTCTTATCTACCGCTTTGAGAGATTGTTTTTTTGATTACATTGGTCCCTCTTAATAAAATCTGAGATCACATGGAGAAAAACCAGGAGAGTAAGAAAAAACTGATTATTTTTTTCCAAAATACTGATGAAAAACAAGGTAATTAATCAGTTACCTGGGAAAATGTGAAACTGTGGACTTAATCTTCCAGCTATCTTAATCTTCCAGATAGCTAAACTAAGCTAAACATTGCTTTGCCTCTCTAGGTTCAGAATGAGATGTCCAAAATTTCCATTTAAGTCTAAACTTTTCACTAGCTTTACATAAACTCACAAAGTTGTAAACATCAGACCAAGAAGGCATTGGGTTTATCTGTCCTAATTTATGCACCTAAAGGTTAGCCATATAAATCTGCACTAGCTATTTAAGCTTCCTCTATAGTCAGTGGAGAAAAATATGCATGCCCAGATGGCAACTTATTTCCTCCAAAAATAAATATGTGTGATAGGTCTAAGGCATACTAAAATCATCAGGGAAAAAAAAAATCGCTCTGGATTCAAGTAGCTTTGGCTCTGACGTTAACACATAGATTAACCAATTCTTTTAGACCCAGAATGGAGACAAATGAATGGGTCTTTGTGAGTTTTTGTGTCTGTACACAGATATAGGAGCAGTAAATGCAAAGAAACGATACAAAAATTTTGCAGATGTATATACGGAACTAAGGGTATATTCAAACACAAAGTAGTAATCAGTGAGAAGACTTTTCTGATACTCTAGAAGCCTGGGTTTTAGGGAACTGAAGACAATGGGTTGATTAACACAGTGCATGTAACTATCCCAATAACATATTACATACCCTGCAAACTTTTAATACCTGAAAGTACGTATAAGAGTGTTATACTGGATGACAAACGCAACAAGATCTCTCTGTTGGGGTTTAATACCTATAAAATGGGTATAATTTATTTTTTCCTCCTTCAGTAAAAGTTTTGTCTTTTGAAAAAGTGCAACGTTCTGACATTTGTATTAAAATTTAAAAGGTGAACCTATGACTAAGTAAGTTGAATAGCCAGCCTGACAGAAATGTAATAAGCCTCTTGTGATTGTTGTCAGACTGGAAAAAGTACAGTTTATAAGCTCAGCAAAGATACGGACACAAGTAAGGTCTGTCATTCATCTTCAGTAAAAGGGTGGCAGATATAAAAGGCACTATGATCAATGTACTAAATATATAATTATTTCCTTATGTTAAAGCCAACCTAATCAATCATATTATTTTGTATTACATGTCTGATAAGGCAAGCCATAGGATTTGGAAGTGTAATTTCAGATCTGGCAATAAAATGACTGGTGATTAAAAATGAAGTACGTAGGCTATGAACAAATTCATACTATTTATTATGAAGTTATATTCAGATTGAACAGAACTAAATTAACATGCTGCATTGTTAGGTACATCTCTGACCAGACACTGGAAAATTTGTCATGGAAGTCTCAGGCTTTATTAAACCTATATTAAACTATCGGCTATAATACATATATTAAACAGGTACAACACATGGAAATAGACAAAACTGGTTAGCAACTTCTTAATTGTCTCCATGAATTAACACAGCCTGGCAAAGTGGATGCCCTGATATCAATAAACACTACCTCAGGAGACACAACAGGCTTATCTCCTTCTTAAATATCTTTTATATCTTATGTTATTTACTTTATGTATTTGTTTATTTTAATTTTTCCAGTCTCTATTTTTTTAAATAATTAGAGCACTGAATACTTATATCCTGTATTGGGGGTGTTGGACTACATGATCTCTAGAGGTCCCTTCCCACCCAAACCATTCTATGATTCTATTTTAGATCAATTTATTTATTTACTTACTGCTTCTTTACTGCTTGTTAACAATGCTCTGTTAGAGGTGTAACATAACCTTGCATGTGACCTTGTTGTACGAAACTAAAAACACTTCTAGAAAAAGACCTAAACTTCCTAAATTAATGAATCTTTCTTGTATAACCACCACAATTTTTCTCTAAGATAGGAATGTGACCACCAGCATTTGCATACCCATACATTAATCTACTTGTGTCAAGAAAACTTTTCTTCTTTCTTTTACAAAACTGAAATGTCAAAAGCATCAGCAGTAGCAGAGTCATTCTAGGGCATCTTTGCATGTTTTTACCAAAGGTAATTAAACTGCCCTTCTTCAGCCTGTATTTCTAGTGACAAAATTGCAGTTGATTTTCCACAGAAAACTGTATCTGACAAACTGCTTGGAGGGAGGATTCCCGTAGGTGTAACACCCAGTTCTGTCCCTGTATACCTACAGGAAAAAGAGTAGATGCTGTGATAACTCTGGAGATGCATCTGGACATTTATTCTACAGATTACACACATGCTGATGGCCTCCCAAAAAAATTCATGTGACCCCATACTTTTTAGGTATAGATTTCCAGGATAAATCAAAAATCCTTCAGGTTTGCCCTTTGCCGCTGAGTACAAAGGCAGAAACATCTAAATGGAGAAAGGTTCTGTTTTTTCATAACTTTGTGTTTTTCTTGATGATTATAACCCATATTAAAATCCAGAAGCTTATTTGATTGCCTATTTTCATAGCATCTTCTGATGTTGACATTCCCCACTTATTCATGTGCTATTAACAGAAAAAAAGTAATTTACTGAATATTAAAAACTACAAAATGAAAAAACAAACCTATGAAAGAAAGGGTAAATGAAGGTCTCATCTGGAATTTTTATCCTTGCAAGCTATCTTTTCTTATCTTTATAGTCCTTTTGAGATGCAGGTAGAGTTTCCTAAGACCTTATGAAAGGCAATGAATTGGACAAAATGGAAAACACAGTAAAAGGAGGGGGTTTTACAGTAGCTGGGAAATAAGACTTGATGACTGGATCTTTTCAGCTTGGTATAAATCAAAGTCATACTTTCCAGTTGCATAACAGACAAAGCAATATTCTATACCATGTCTTAAATCTGATAAACAATGTTCACAGTCTGCTGATGAAATTAAACTGCTGACAGTCATTAAAATCCAGGAGAAGCAAATGCATTCTGAATCAATGAGATTTCTTGCATACCCAAATTTGAATATGAAGGTGCATGCTGATCTGTAATGCTTACACACTGGTTAAAGTTAAAAATTAGCACCTAAACTTCCAATATATTTGGGTATAAAGACATGGAACTGATTTTATGTATGTGGTTGAAAACTATAAATATACATATAGACTATTCATACATATAAACATGTATATAAAAATGTATTTATAGTTTATATATATATCTACACATACATTCACATTTATAATTACAGAATTCACAGACTCATACTGGTGCTGCATGTTGCTGGGCTAGATTTGCAGTATCCCTAATAGTGAAAAATGGTGTTGCTAATACACTAGACCTGGGTTTTGAGGAGTTTGTTGTAAATCCTGCAACACTCTTACTTTGATTGTTTAATTCTATGTGCATCAAGGCCTGACTGACAGAGGGTGTGGGATGAAGCCTGTTGTAGGATGAGGAGCAGTGGATGAAATAATCCTCAGAGGTGGTCATAACTGTTGCACCATCTTTACACAAGTATAAGTGGAATAAAAGGCTGTTATGAAATATTAGCCTGCCTTCTGGCCAGAAAATTATTCTTTTTGAATGATCCAAGAATTAAAAGAATTGTTTGCATGAAGTGGGTATCACAGATTTTTTTATTAGCTACATGGGTCTCAGACAACAAATAAACTTGAAAGTGTATTGATCAAATAATTTTACATACTCCCAGGGACTTAGTTATGCTTCTTTTCACCTTTCTTCCATACTGACTAATCTGAGTATGAGTAGTGTTGGTGTTCCTTCACTAATAAATTATTTGCTAGTATTCCTTTAATGGATGCTGTTGTTCCCTTTGAGCCAGTGTTGGTTAATTACCAGTGTCAGATGGAAATATGCTGTGATCCCAAAAATTGCAGCTGCTGCAGCAGAAGAACAGCAGCTACTTTGGAAGAGCCGCAAAATTAAGATCTCAGCTACTTTAAGCCCTGCATGTCCCATGGCACTTTCACAAGCCCAGAGAGGCCTTGGCTTGGTTGTCCAGCTGAACTGCAAACATGTAATGAGATTTGGCCTTATCAAAATTCCTCTGTAGCTGCAGTCTGCCATATACAGCAACATCTTTATCTGCATTGTATAAAAATAATAAAATATTCAGCTATTAAATCTAGTATTTTGCACAAACTTCAGGAGAGATTTTTTTTTTAGCAAGGGAAACACTGTCTGCATGTAAAGCGTTGGCAATATTCCCTTTTAATGGGCCTCTCACTACAGAAAATACATTGAGGTGAAGTCTGTCCAAAGAAGAACATCGAAGCTGGTGAAGGGTCTGGAGCACAAGTCTTATAAGGAGCAGCTGAGGGAACTGGGGTTGTTCAGCCTGGAGAAAAGGAGGCCGAGGGGAGACCTTATCGCTCTCTACAACTACCTGAAAGGAGGCTGTAGAGAGGTTGGGGCTGGTCTCTTCCCGCAAGTAACAGCCAATAGGACAAGAGGAAATGGCCTCAAGTTGCGCGAGGGGAGGTTTAGGTTGGATATTAGGAAAAAATTCTTCACTGAAAGACTTGCCAAGCATTGGAACAGGCTGTCCAGGGAAGTGGTGGAGTCACCATCCCTGGAGGTATTTAAAAGATGTGTAGATGTGGTGCTGAGGGACATAGTTTATTGGTGGACTTGGTAGTGTTAGGTTAATGGTTGGACATGGTGATCTGAAAGGTCCTTTCCAAATTAAATGAATGATTTAATTTGATCTGATTTAATTCAACAGCAATTTTCCAGTTTATTTTATGGCCCCCAGTTCAACATATTTCCCCTTCAGGAAAATACTTAGACATGTGGTCATCTACAACTAGCTTAAGCATAGTTGAAAGCATTTAACAACTGTTCAGAGATACATTTGCATTGAAGCTGTAAACAGAAGACAGACTGGGAGAAATGCACATTGTAGTTAAATATTACATCCACACTAAGTGGAGATAATAAAATCTGCACTGACTTCAAACGAAACAAAACTCTCGGGGAAAAGGTGCATACACTATAAAACATTTGAAGTAAACTACAAGCAGGTGGACTACATAACAATAAGGCATCAACACTTAACATTCATTATACCTACGTGAGTTTTTCTTTGAATACTTTCACTTTTCTCTCTCCCAGGCTCCACGAAAGGAGTGATTGAATTTTGCTCATCATTAACTTGATGTTTAAAAAAACCTGTCGTTTCCTTAGTGCTATTTTTTTTAGTGTGTAACAAAACAGGGATTTTGCAATGAGGTTTGTAAAGGGCATAGTGTTAGATGAGCACAACACAAATTCACATTTAACAATGGTTCTTAATATAGTTTATCAGCAATATGTTCTCTGCAAGATCCTACAACACCACCAGAGGCCAAAGGAAGCTGTTGCTGATAAAGCTGGAATATGCTTAGGCAGAGCAGTCAGATGTTGCTGATAGCACTTTTCTTCCCAAGTACTGTTGTTAGCAAGCTTGGAAAAGTTGGAGACCACTGACTGAAAAAGAAAACTAATTTTTTTTAAATGTAAGTTCCTCTGCTTCAGTACCCATTTCAGGATCCCTTCCAACTACTGGACAATAAAAACAAAGACGGGCAAAAAGTTTGTCCAAGGTCTCAAACTCTCATTATGAGATCAGTCTTCTGCTGATTAAATGTGATCCAATTTTTTCATTTTAACCTAGATGCATATTTGATATCTAGTAGTTTAGAAGTACAATCAGAGCATTACAGAATTAACGACTGAAGGATGTTTGATGAAATTCAAGACTATGGTACATAGCTGGTGTTTGTCAGTGACAGTTGTTTTGTTCTGTCTGATCATGTATAATAAACACACTGCATGCAGAGGGGGAAAAAAAAAACAACCCAAACTTTACATCTTTAAGATGTTTTAAGACATTAACATAAGACAGGTTACCCAGCCTGGAGAAGAGAAGGCTCTGGGGAGAACTTCTGCCAGCCTTTCAGTACTTAAAGGGGGCCTACATGAAAGATGGGGACAAACTTTTTAGCACGGCCTGTTGAGATAGGACAAGGGGTAATAGCTTTAAACTATGAAAGAGTAGATTTGGACTAGATAGAAGGAAGAAATTTTTTACGCCGAGGGTGATGAAACACTGGAACAGGTTGCCCAGAGAGGCGGTAGATGCCCCATCCCTGGAAACATTCCAGGTCAGGTTGGATGGTGCTCTGAGTAACGTGATGTAGTTCAAGATGTCCCTGCTCATTGCAGGGGGGTTGGACAAGATGACCTTTAAAAGCCCCTTATAACCCCAGCTATTCTATGATTTTACTGATATTTGGTGTACAGGGTAATAATTTTTGAGCCTGATATTCAAATTTACTCAATAATAAAATGCAGAGTATTTATCTCTTCTCCATCACAGCACAACTATGCATTTCCCACTTGACAGGCAAATTAAGAAAAATGCCTCATTTATATGCTTTAGCAAAGGTGTGTAAGCCTCTGGACCCTCTCAGAATAACAGGAAATAGTAACTTGACTGCTGTGATCACAGTAGAAAAACATGTTGAAGTCTGGTCTGATGTCCTAGTGCCAGGAAATATTGAATTCCATAGAGTTTAAACACCTGTGTAGGGGACTATTAAAGCTTTTTCATTATTGCTGACTGTATTCAGCAAACTTTGAAGAGTCTATAGATCACCTCATTAAAATGCAGACCTGGACGACAGATCTTTGCAAGATGGATGAAGGGGAAGCACAAATTTTTTTTTTAAAAAAGTGATTGATGACATGGGTAACACAGGTATTTAGTAGCAGCTGAAGAGAACAAGAACTTGTTTGAAATAAAAATATGCTACTGCTTTTAGTATTGCGAAGGACTATACAAAAGAGCAGAAATTCTTTCGTTTACTTGTTGGGTTTTTTAAGTAGAACACAGATATCTTTCTTCCTCCAGTCTTAATAAAGAATATTCACCACACAGATGCATCTACAGATGGATTTCAGTAATTACAGCTTTAGGAAGGCTCTTATCTTGTACGCACATATAGCTAATCTATGCTAGGATTTTACATGGGATGCACGACTGTACATATAAAAGTTATGAAGGCAGTCTAAGTCTTCATTAAGATGTCATTAGCGCAGTTAATGAAATAATTGTCTGCTTAGCTTCCCTCCCTGATGGCCATTTGCATGCGATGTTGTACAGAGAGCCCTCTGCCCTGCCCTTCTTCTCCAGACAAGGCTGCTGTGACCCCCTGTACCAACTTCTGTGCAAGTGTGCTGTGCTTGTCACTTTATTCTAACTTGACAAGTCAGGGGATCAGAAGAGGGAAAGCTATTGTTATCCTTCTACACAGGAGGCAAACTGAAGCACAGAAATATTAAGTAGCTAATGTCAGACTTCACAAGAAAACTCTGGCTGGCAGGAACTAAACACAAATCACAAGACCCTGCTACCCCCAGCTCCTCTGCCAGACCATTCTCTCTGCCAGTCCCCATAAGTTCTAAGATGTTTTGACGTGCTGCTCTTGCTAAGGGAAATCATGAAACAACCTTAATACACATTGAACAAATTTATTGTGGGTTCGGTAGGGTTCAGGCATGCAATAAATGTCCACTGGAGTTCAGATCTGAATCTAGTAAAGCTTTTATGCAACACTATAAGGTCCCCCAAGAAAAAAAAAATAAGCTTTTGATACTAGAATAACTGGCCTTTTTAAGATCTTTCTTTTTTTTTTCCTACTTCCATTGCTTCCCAAAAGTGGTATAATGAGGTCTCTGATCAAAGTAATTAAGGCTTCTAATTAATAGGGGGAAATCACATTTACATATGGTATCACTCCCAATTTCAATTAATTATTCTAGACAAGAATTTATTCCAAATTCTCTTCCTGACAAGCTGCAAAACTCTTTACTAATTAGTCATTCTTTCAAACATGATATCCTGACAGAAAAAGAGAATGGGTATTATTCTAGCATCAGATAGCAAAATTTAAAGGAAAGAATATGTACATGACAAACCTTTCACATCTGTGAGTATAGCTATCAGTGACGATTGTGTCATTTGTCAGATAATTCTTCACCTGAGAATCCGGATCTGCTCCTGGAAATCACAGTGGCTTTCCTGGTCATTTAAAACAGAAATTGATTTATTTGTGTATATATATCTATCTATGTAATCACACTTATTTACTTGCCGTGAGGTCCCTGGAAACATTCTAAAACCATTTCTCACCAAAATAGGATCAGCTCTCTGCACCTGTGGACAAGCTGCCTTCGCAGCAAGTTATTTGTAAATAAGACACGCTTATATTTTGAGGGATCATCCTTTCTGCTTAACAAAATGAACATGTGACATGCAAAGACAAATTTGTTATTGGTTTTGGTTCTTTTTTCAGGATGAAAACTGAAATTGTCCCCCTGTCAATCATAAATCCCCCTGCATATTTAGGCAATCCTTATTCATGGGCAGAATTTTACTGGGAGGTAGACCAATATAATAAATACCCTTTTCTCGCACTGCTTATTCAAGACTCATTCGCATAACTTAGGTTCTGGGCTGGCAATTAACTGCATTTAATTGAAGTCCTATTATTTTCTAGCTGTGCAGTTTCTCAAAGAAAGACTGGTTAATGGTGATCTGAAATATATTTTTATTTCTTACTCATGTTCAGCCCAGGATAAAATTCACTACAAGCTGTTACTAAGCAATGGTTGTAGAAGACTGAGTAGAAGTTAAGGATCTATTTGCTTTTAAAACCCTCACAAAGCATCCATCACATCTCTGACACCTGAATATTCTTTGACAATCTGCCCCTAAGCACATAACTCTTCCTTGATTAACAAAGTACAACTAATTTTCTGATCTCAGATAATCACCTTAAATCACCCTAAATTGCACATAGTCAGTGGTGAGAACAAGATATCACCTAAAATGAGATTAATCGACCACTGCCCTATTCAGGTTAAGGGAGGCTCGTGTGGTCAGTATAGGCTTGGCCTTTAAATTACATAAAATAAATTTTGATTTGAGACTTCCACTACTGTAACCATAAACTAAACAGTGCCAACCATCTGGACTGTTTAATTATTACAACAGTCCCTGGCAAAGCATCATCCCTGGGCAAATCACAGTTTCCCAAATGGTTTCTGGAAAGATTCTGGGCTACGATGGGCCAGGAACCATCCTTAATAGACATTCTGCATGCAGCATATCTTGTTTTGGAAGGTAAAAGAATTTAGTAACATAGATATGGCCCGCCTATGCCAGCTGGCCCAGGGAATGGGCCCCAGCACTGCTTGGCTCACTAGTATAGGTGCAGCCTCAGCCCACAGGCCAGTTCTAAAGAAGGATTTAAACGACTCCGCAAGCCGAGTACCACAACGATAACCTCCCTTGGCCTGCTCACGACCGTCTTCCTCACGCAGCCCAAGATGCTGTTGGCCGCCTTTGCCACAAGATCACACTGCTGGCTCTTAGTCACCAACTTGTCGATCACAATCCCCAAGTCCTTTTGTGCAAAGCTGCTTTCCAACTGGTTGGCCTCCAGCCTGTCCCAGTGCCTGGGGTTATTCCTTTGTAGGTACAGGATTTTGCACTTCCCTTTACTTCATGAGATTCCAGTTTCTCTAATTCTCCAGCCTGTCAAGGTCCCTCTGAATAGCAGCAAAACCCTCTGCTGTATCAATAACTCCTCCGAGTTCTGTATCATTTGCAAAATTGCTGAGGCATGTTCTGCCTTACCTTCCAAGTTATGAAGATATTAAATACTGGCTCCAATATTGATCCCTCAGGTGCACCACTAGTGACTAGACTCCAGCTGGACTTTATGCTGTTGATCACGACCCTTTGAGCCCAGCAGTTCAGTCTATCTCACTGGCCGCTTACCTGGTCTGCACTTCATCGGTATGTCTGTGAAGATGTTACGGGAAACAGTGTCAAAAGCCTTAATACAGTTGAGATGAAGCATCCGCTTCTTTCTTCTCCTCCAACAAGCCAGTCATTTCATCATAGAGGGCTATCAGTTTGGTTAAGCATGATTTCCCTTTCGTATATCCATGCTGCCTCCTGCCAATCACCTCCTACTCCCTTGTATATCTGCTCCATCACATTCCCAGGAATCAGTTTGAGGTTGACCAACCTGTAGTCCCCAGATAACATTCAAAAAACTTTGCTTCTGGATGAATACTTACCCTCTGTGAAAGCGGTCTTCCACCCGGGTCATTATCTGCTCATGCCATCCATCTATCTGCCTACCCATCAAACTTATACAGTAATTTTTGAAACTGTTTTTGGCACAGTTGACAAAAGGATAGTAATATTAATTTGTTATAAGTTGCATGGAAATCAGTTCTGTTGATGTCTGTCTTTAAAGAATTGCTGCTGAGGCTGGCAGAACCTGACCCATCAGTCGGGACCTTGTTCCAAAAGAGCTATGGCATATGTCAAATAACATCAGGCAGCAAGACAGAGAATAAGCCGATAAGGGGGACACAGGTATATTTTGAGGAAAAATTATAGGAAGGTATTCGTCATTAGAATTACAGAGCAGTTTGTCTTACAGCAGCTCTGGAGTCCTCAGCACAAGAAGGATATGGACCTGTTGGAACGGGTCCAGAGGAGGGGCACAAAGAGGATCCAAGGGCTGGAGCACCACCTCTATGAAGACAGGCTGAGAGAGTTGGGGCTGTTCAGCCTGGGGAAGAGAAGGCTCCAAGGAGCCTTCCTGTACCTAAAAGGGGCCTACAGGAGAGATGGGGAGGGATTCTTTATCAGGGAGTGTTATGATAGGACATGGGGTAAAGGCTTCAAACTGAAAGAGGGTAGATTTAGATTGGATATCAGGAAGAAATTCTTTACTATGAGGGTGGTGAGGCACTGGAACAGGTTACCCAGGGAAGTTGTGGATGCCCCATCCCTGGAAGTGTTCAAGGCCAGGCTGGATGGGGCTTTGAGCAGCCTGGTCTAGTGGGAGGTGTCCCTGCCCATGGCAGGGGGTTGGAACTAGATGATCTTTAAGGTCCCTTCCGACCTAAACTATTGTATGATTCTGTGAATATAGGGTACATAGGAGACAGCTCCCATGTGTATATAGGCCATTGGCCACCACTATCTCTGCTTCTCGCAGAAAAAATTGTTCTGCTAAAAGTGGAGATGATGCTGAAGTGTTTGTGCTGCAGTGAATGTTAGTACTTGCTCAGTACAGTCTCAGTTGGTTTGCTGTCGTGCTATAGCGCTGGGTGACTTTGAGCATGGCTAGATGGAAAACTAGGTATGAAAAGTCAGCTTTGAAGTCTAACACTGAGATGCTTTGAGAGTTCACATGCATCCAAGTTTAGGAATTCACATTTTAAAAAAAAGTTCATGGAATACAACTTTGGGCATAGAAGTGTAACATTCACTTACGTTTTATTGTATATGCCTTTATCTTTTGTCTTCTCTTTTTTCTTTTTTTTTTTTTATCTCACCTCAATATCGTCAATCACAATAGATTGATACTTTGAGTAAAAATGTCCACTAAATAGATTTGGAAGTGGACTTCATAAACCTCATGTCACTGACATCTAGTTTTAAATTGTTTAAAACAAAAGAGTCAGACTAAATCCATTAAACCTTAGCAAATATATTGCAGGAGGTAAGAAAGAGATTTGGGAAGTTTTGCTTCCTTTCATAAAGGCATGCACAAGTTAAAGCACACCTTTAAAAAGTGTAATTTAGTTCTTCTATTTGTTCTTTAGTTAAAATTTGATTGGCAGCTATATAAAACAATTTAATACCTTTTAATTTTTCAGTATCTCTCAGAAGGGATGAAATCTCCCTTCCTCCCTCTTATATCCATTTGCAAATGCACTTCCTAAGACTGGAAGTCTTCCTAAGAGGTCTGAGCTGCATAATGCCACACTGCAAGCCACTTAAGGGGCAATCAATTAGCACAGATGGTTCAAGGGACTCTGTTATATCTGTGTATTTTCTACTATATCTACTAAATACCTACTTTGTCCCAGCTTGTACAGTTCTGTTTCTGTAATGGAAATTTTCAACATGCAAAATTGCTGCTGCAATCCAAGAAAGCTTTGCTTATGGAAAGCCTGATCAGGCCCTGCACACAAGGATAATAACACATTATAATAATGTAACATATGTAACAGTAGCATTATACTAACAGTAACTAATTCAGACCATTTTAATAACAGTCTCTGAAACAAGGATTAAAGTGCAATTTTGATATTGGCCAAGTTCTAGGCATGCAGTTCCATTCTACTTTGGAACTATCAAGCTCACATACAATTAATAATCTTAAATTTCTGGCACTTACTTTCTTTGATGTCCAGAATTTTGAGAAAAAGAGGAGGAAGACGACATCCCTTACTTTTCTCATCAGCAGTTTTCTCTGTCTCTCTTCCTTCTTTTATTTCATACATTCTTGCTGTCCTTTTAGACCTGGTTCACTGCACCTGACAATGTTCCTCTGGATGATGCTGTCAGCTGGAAAAAAAGAAAGAGAGGCTAGGAGGTGAATGCAAACAAATCACATTTGTTTGCATGGCTTGTAAAATGTGAATGACCTTCTTTTCCTTGTCTTACTTGTAATGCTTGGAAACCAAAAGTGAAGACATGAATGTGGCAACGTGAAGGAGGAAAAAATATTGTACGTACAGGTGTAGCTGATCAAAGAGCCTGTCTGTTGCTGACACCAGCTGGCAATAAGTGCAGAAATACTGTTTAAAGCACTAAAGATTCTGAAATAATTATGCAGGTATACAAGTTAGTTCTTAGTGGTTGGAGAATATTTGTGATGCAGAACAGTCAGTTCCTAATCAATGCTACAATATCTAAGGGATGCCAGGAGACAACCTGAGCCAGTAGAGGGTATGGAAATGTCTCTGCATAAGGATGAAGTCTTGGGACCAGAGGTAAGCAATAGCTATCAGAGGATGTGGAACAGGTTATCTTAAGACATAGAATTTTTAAATCAATTATATTAGAACATCTGTCCTAGGATATATTTCTTCCCAGATTGTAAATGGGAATGCATTTTGTCCAGCAACAGGAAGCTCCATCTCTTACATTTGTTTTACACTGTTTAACTAAAGTAATTGGAAAATATTATCCACCATATGCTACTTCATTTCAGTGAATTATAAAATGTACAGAAGCACAGGCAGAGCAATGATTAGTAGTTAGCCTCATTTCAATGAACACAGATCCTGGCATGCTGAAATAGAATGATATCAATGCTGCCTGGCTGGGATTCCTTACATCATTAGCACCAGTGCAGGAGTAGGATGTTATTAACACTTCAGAGGAGGAACTATATTTCACTTTTGGTAGTAGAGGTAATCCTGAAATAACATCTCGATATTTACCAGCATATGTAAAACTAGCTGTTTATTTTATGTTATGGTCTTGACCTTTGTTTCACACTGAAGTTTAATGATTATCTACCATCCCCTCTTCGCTGCAGTTCTGTAACCTGGTCCTTTATTTTAACGTGAATATTCTGAGGCATTTGACTGCAACTAGCTTACAAGTGATAAAGCTTGTCTTTATGTCTGTGGCTCTTCACACCACGACTCAGTAGCCCAACAGGCTTTGTCTTATTTTTATTAGGCATTGTCCTATGCTCCCTGTCAACTCATTTGTAAAGAGGCTTTGGCCAGCAACCAATCCGTATACTGTCTTTGGGAAGCACACAATATGGATGTAGAGGAGCTACAACCATGTCTCACTTAATAAAGCAAAACAAAAGCCATTAACAGAGCAAACTGGAAAGACTGAGCAGCGGACATGACATCTGGTCACTGTCTAATTTCCATGTGGCTGTACCAGCAATTTTTTCTGTCCCAGCTGACATATTCTTTGTGTTAGGTTGCAGTGAAAAGCGAGCAGAAGGAAGGTGGGAGATGAAAGGTGGGAAACAGCCAGACACAGATAGAGGAAAACCAGTTCCATTCCTCAAGATGCAAACAAGTAAAACCCTTCCATCCAGACCTAAAACACATGAAAATTGAAACAGGGACCTTACTCATTCCTCTTTTATAGAACTACAAACCAATATGCTCTTCTGTAATTGCCTTAAAAAAATTCTGTGCTATCTTGTTCGTTTGAGAGAATAAATCGCTTCAGAGCTCTCTGCCCTTTTCCTTTTTTATAGTTTCTTCTTTTATTTTTTCATCTATGACTGCAAACTTCAAGTGATGTGAAATACGTGACTCTCAAAGCGACAGGGGAATAATTTCTTTGGTGATTGGCTTAAGAGAGAAAACAAAATAGGAGCACTGAGAGTCAAGGCTAGTTCCCTGTTTCAGGGGACTACTTTTCCCTGTAGTACAAGCAGTATTTCTATGAGCTTTATTTCTTTGCCAAGAGAGTACAAGGGGTCAGCAGAAACCGGTAACTAATGTTAAATTGCATTTCAAAACCTTAAGCTTCCTGTGCTAAAAATTCATCATTTCTGTGGAAACTTTGGTTCCCTCTAGCAGCATTATACATCACTCTGGCTAACACTGCAGCAAACTGCCAAATGTATGGAACAAATGCAGCATTAAGGGTGCTGTATATTCACACCGTTTGCTATGGGGAAAATCAATGCTGACAACTCTTCTTTCAGAGGCCAGAAATTCCTCTGAAAATGCTTTCAGTGCAGGTCTCCAAAGACCATGAAATTGCTTATATCTTTGGTAGATTTGAGAGCGATGCATATTCCTACTAGCAGGGCAGGAGAGGAAGCAATGCTGTATTTTTTAGGGTAACTGGCACAGTGTACTGATTGCTTCTGACCACATGAGGAGACACAAGACCCAATCTGTGACACTTTTTAGCAACAAAAAAAAAAGATATGACTATGTATCGCCAGAAAAGTAAAGGTTTTAACTCTCCATACACACACACGCACTCACTTCCCATAGTGCAGCTATAGACCCCAGGGAAAAAGAGGTGATTAAGATGAGAACAGGAGGCAGGAGTCCTCAGACTGATCCTGACTCAAATTTCCACACTATGAGCATGGGGTGAACAACAGCAAAGCTCCACTTGGATGTCACAGGGGTCAGCTTCACGGACAGAGGTGACGGAGCCATGACCACCCCTCTTCCTTCAGTTTTCTTGTGCCAGCTTCTCTAATCTTTCGGCACAAAAACACTAGGACTATGAGTTAAAATGAGAAAATATCCCATCGCCATTCCTTGCACACCCAAGCATATGTTCAGGGAGTTGCCATTTTATATCACACCTTGGTATCTGAGTAGCTCAAACTAATCCATAATTTTGAGGCAAGAGTAGAGTCCCTTGTGATGGGTTCAGATGATTGTGTATTTCAGCTGATCGTTTGTTCTCTTGTGATTTCTAAGTAACATTTATCTTGGTATCCCTCTGGCAATCCTGCTGTTTCTATCCAGCGTGATTTTATGCAGGCTTGTAAAGGCATATGGTCTTCTATGTCTGATCTCTGATGATTAACAATGCCTTCATTTGCATTTTACTTGTATCAGGATGATGCGTGCATTTCTACTTTATCCAAATAAGATTGTGAAATGGTGCAGTATCAGAGAGACAATGTAGTTATATTAATGATGTGTGTGTGCTGGGAGTGGGAAGCGTATTAAGCTAATTCTCCATATGGAAAAGACATCTTAATTGTGATGCTTCTTTTCAGCCTCTGTTTTTTTCCCATCTCCCTTTGCTAGACTAGAGGTGGCAAAAGGCAAATTCACAAACATGAAACATTTATTATTCTCTTGCAGTTTCTGGTTAAAATTGGCAAATTTACAAGTGATAAATCACCTTATTTTGGTATTCCATTGGAGAATTAGACTATTAAACAGGCCTTTTACTGTACTGAGACTGACTGTTCTGGCTACTCTGGGAAACAGGAAAAATTGGAGGAAACAATACAAGGAAGTAAATATATATTATATGTGTACATGCGTACATCTAAACATCTAATATGGATGTATTTTTTTAAAAAAAAAAACATAAAAAAGTTTTTGGTTCTGCTTCAGATCCTGGTCCTTTCTGTTTCAATCAGTCAGGGAAACGTCAGTAATACTGCATATTAATGCTGTAGATTTTATTGGAAAACAGCCTAGTTTAAGCAGATGCTGTTGTTTTCCAAGTGTACAAGCATCTATTATTTAATGAATAAATGTTACTTCTCAGGTCATTATCATCATCTCTTCTTAATTACTCGGGTCAGTCCTGCTAATTGCCCATGCGCATACTCTTCATAAAAGGCAAATCCAATATTGCCAAGTGTCCTTGGGATTTTGCCATCTCTCTTGTCTGTTCCCATTCAGTCACACTCAGCTATGAAGGATGTAGATGATCTCATCAGATACAGCTCTCTCCTCAGTGCTATCAATTATTGAGCTGCTGTGCTCCCTGGAGTTGCATTTGCTTTTTTGCTGACTGACAAGAAGAGCCTTGGCTTACTTTAGCCTCTTGATTCCTTGATCATAAATCTGAATACTCAAGGCATCATGGGCCTGTACCTCGTTATTAGAGATACACAGTAGTGACACCTGTAAGAACATATATTCACCTAATAAGGCTGAGCACATGCAGAATTGCACAAGCAGATCCAAGGAGTAATCTAAAGAATTTTCCAGTAATTGGTTATAGCTGCCTTCTTATTCTTTCTCTCCTCCTACTCTACAGCAGATAATACAAGTTTATTCATATTCCAGGCAAATAATAAAGGTTGTGAAAATAGCTGAACTGGAAGATTTTATTTTATTTTTTTTTTATTAAAGGCTGTTGCAAGGCTCTTTTTGCCTGGAAATAACTTGTAATGTTGCTATGTGTGCATATTATTTACAGCGCATTTGTTTCAAGAAGTAAAAAGTTTATATTGATCTATAAGTACATCCTAAGACACTGAGTGCCATTAGTCACAAATATGTGCTGTCAAGAAAGGCACCTCAACGCAAAGGAACAGGAGCAGTTGTGCTAAATCTGTGGTGGTACATGTACAGCCTGTCATTTGTCATGGAGAAATAATAACGGCACAAAAGTGCAACTCTAGCAGCCACCAATGAACTGTCAGGGCTGAAGATGCTGTGAACGAATGAACTCCTGCTTGTTTTCTGGAGTTACCTCTGTGTACGCCATTATATTCGTTTGGCTGAACAAGGCTGACATAAAGATTGATGTAATCTAGCGGCCGCAGAGCCCCCCTGAAAAGCTGTTCTCAGTCTCTTTCAGGAGGAAGCTTGTGTTCCGGGGAATTACTCCATATATTTGGTGAGGTATGACATATGCTTTGCTGAGGTCTGATGTACATCTGCATGTTTCTCCAGGTTCATTCCTTCATTGCCTTATTTCAGATGGACTTCATTTTATTTGTTGTTCAAAGTCTAGAGAAGATTAAAGAAATTTAGTCTGTCTCTTCAAGCATATACTTGTTTTAAGAATGATAATAATTTCCTCTGACTTCAACAGCGCTATTCACATATATAGTGTTAAATGTACTCTTGTTCATCTGGACCTTTTTTTGAGCGTTCCTCAATTTTCAGTGAAGTTCATGTGAACTTTTCTATTACATTTGATAAAGCTTTGGCTAAAGTCTTACATGCATACAAGGAAATTAATGTCTACTAATTGCAAAGCTTTGAAAGTACCATAAAGGCTCATAGTGCTCTTACAGCTGATCTACTTCCAGTTAATTATCAGTCTCAGTACATTTATGCTAAAAGCTTGGTACAAATAATGAGTCAAACAATAGGATTTTTACCTGAAAAAAGAGTGTGGAATTAAGTCCAAATTTAGATTCCCCATCTCTGGGAGAAAGAGTTCAAATGTATGCCTTAAACTGCTTGGAAAGGTGGATAAATTTGAATTGTGTCTCATTTGTCAAATCTGAAAGGAGATGAAATCTTATTAAGTTTTTATTCATATTACACTAGCCAGTTCATCTCAGACTAGTTTTGGTGAGTTAAAAAACTCACACTTTGCAGCTGAATTTTATTATCAGCACAAGACCACAGGGCAGTCATCTTTTATTTTGACATTGTTGAAAAATTGAATATTATGAAATATGTACTCAATATTATGATTCGGAATATTTTTCAAAAAAAGATTAAAAAAAAGAACAAACAAAAACAAAAAGCCATTTTTATTCTTTTATTAAATAAATCAACCTTAATTCAGATTATCTGCGTGCAATAAAATAATTTTTCAAGTGATGGAAGATGATACAACTTGGCTCAATATTATAGGCTTTTAGACCAAATTTTGGTTAAAGATAAATTGGTATGCCTACTCGTATATTTACCTCTTGTGTGTTGTGCTAAATTTAAGTATATTTTAACAGTCTATTAATTTTTTGAAGGGATTGCTCATTTCTTGTTTATTTCAGCCATTTGTTTCTTCAACATGTCTTGTAGCAGAAATGAGAAAGGCAAATAGTAAATTAAACACCCTCCTTTCTACAGGGACTTTCAACCTTATATTACTTAGCTGCTTCTGAAAATCACACTGATGGTCTCATATTAAAACCTGATCATTGGAGTAAAGCACCAATAATTACACAAGAGCCTTTAAAAACCAAGATATCTGTCATATATCTTTGAAAGTATCTGGATCTGAATACAGAAGTTCGAAATCAGTATATCCCTTTCAAAATATCTTGGAAATTTCATCAGAACTAATTTCCAGTGGGTATTTTAAGTTCTTTACTTCTGAGCAATTCTGCGTATTTGACATATGGGCAAACGTAAGCATTTTGAATAAAGCAACATTTTTTCTCAAAAAATTCCAAACTCAACTACACTTCTGAAGCCCTGCTTGAAAGATGAGTATTTCTGCTTTTGCAGATGAAGGTTTTAGGCCTCACTGCCTAATCTAATTTCTGCAAGAATCCCTGTAACCAACCTGAGCTTCAGTTATTTTTGAGACTCTTATGCAGACACTCATTTAGTCTTATGACAAATTTACTTTGATGCACTGGATATTTAAGCAAAAATAAATACACATATTTTCTTAACAAGTGCATGGTTTTGCTGTCACATGTTAGTCACATGATGTCCCTTTAGTCTCTGTCATCTGCTAGTCTTTCTTTACACTTGTTTATAAATACATATGTAAGAGGTTGCGTATGGAGAGTCCAGCAGGGGGCTAAAAAGATGATGGAGGGACTGGAGCAGGTCTCTTATGAGGAAAGGCTGAGAGACCTGGGTCTGTTTAGCCTGGAGAAGACTGAGAGGGGACCTCATCAATGCTTAGAAATCTCTAAAGGGCAGGTGTCAAGAGGATGGGGTCAGACACTTCTCGGTGGTGCTCAGTGACAGGACAAGGGGCAACGGACACAAACTGGAACAGAGAAAATTCTGCCTGAACATGAGGAAAAACTTCTTTACTTAGAGAGAGACAGAGCACTTGAACAGGCTGCCCAGAGAGATGGTGGACTGTCCTTCTCTGGAGATATTCAAAACCCACTTGGATGCATTCCTGTGCACCTGCTCTAGGTGAACCTGCTTTGGCAGGGGGGTTGGAGTAGATGATCTCTGAAGGTCCCTTCCCACCCCTACCATTCTGTGATTCTGTGATTCCGTGATGCTGTGTATTTGAAGAAAGAATTAACTGTCAGGAAAACAAATGGCTGATTGTTCCCAGAGAACATCAGTGCAACATAGAGGCAAAGATCTATCCTCTTATATACCACATTTTGCCTTTCAGAGCAAGCAGAGTGTCCATCAAGCTCCTTTGTCACTGGCCTGTTCTTCAGTCAGTGTTTATTTTTGAAAGGACAGACTGAAAACGCCTTTGTATTTCTTATGACACGAGTGACACATTTCCTGAGTGCTACACCTCAGATAGGCATCTAATTACAGTATAAGGACTTGGGAAAAGTGTAATGGTTTCAATTTGAGGCACAACGTACTTTTTGTATGACCTTCAATAAGCTATTTAAGATAGTAAGACATATATTCATTAGAAAAATTGGATGTTTTATGCACCGACAAGGTATTATGGTAATAGAAAAAGAGTAAATATGTAAACCTTAGACAAAAACTTAACTTTTTGATTTATTTCAATAGTCTGAATAGTTACAATCTCAGAAAAACAACATGCTGAAATAAATTTGATCTGATGATAAGCATCTACTGTGATGTAGGTGTTTATATGCAGGGTTTAAATATTTTGGCTCCACAGGGTGGCTCAAAAAAGCTGTGTCAGGTAAACAATGATAAATTTACACCTGACTGTGTAATTCCATATGCGTTTTCTTAGGCTTACAAGATGTTGGTGAAATGTCTTGACTAGTGAACCACAGAGTTTCATAATTGCCTTGATCTTTTTCAGTCTTTTTCGGGTCAACTCCAGGGCCATCTCTTAACAGCTGGTTTACCTTCTGATATTCTATTTTAATGAAATGTTTTGTGGTTTCTGAATGAACTGTGTGAGCTCTTATTACACAAACATTGCCCTATTCCCATAGTGTGGAAAACTTGGAACAAAGCAACAGGTAGCTTCAAATTTTACATCCGAGCATTAAAAAACAAAACAAAAACAAAGAAGCAAACAAAAAACCAAACTAATTCCTAGATAGTAAGCTAAAATAGACTGGTGCCTGTAAAAACATTTTGTATGCTTTGTTTGTTATAATGTACCAGAGAAATGGTCTAGTCAGCATATTTGATTTCTTACAAACATAATGCATATGAATAAGCTTTGAATAATAAGTAGATCCCATAAAATACAATAACTAACTCCTCTACACATTGAAGGTTTTATGTTTTTTTTTATTTCATAAAATTAGGGTAACCATTCTTGTAGGGACTGAAATCTCTTGCAATTGTGCTCACAAAGATGCAAAAGAGGCAGTCTGGGGGAAAGGCAGCAAAGAAAAATGAGCCTACTGAGACTGAAGAAGATGGACGTGACAACCAAAAGATGTATAGTTACGTGAAGTGAGTGACATACAGTGGCCTTTTTTGATAGCAGACATCATAATTAAATCATATATTCCAGGAGAAGAAATTTAAGCTTATCAATTCATTAGATGAACATTAAACAGAGGGGAAAAGTTTGAAAACTGAAAAACATAGAACCATCTAATCATAGAATCATTTAGGTTGTAAAAGACCGTTAAGGTCATCGAGTCCAACTGTTAATATAAGTTTTCTGGAAAACATAATTCAGACATGAAAAATAACGAAGGAAACAAAAAATGGAGTCGCTCAAGCTTAGTGTAGAAAACACAGATATAATAGTGAGAGGAAATGGAGTCACCAAATTAACGAATCAGAAGATGCAACCTAAAAAGTCAATATTAAAGTTACAGAATCATCAAAACCTTCATAGGCAGCAAAGCAAATTATCATTATCATCAAAAGGAATATGAGATTGATGATTAATGCATAAAACAGGTAATTTTCAAGAGATTCTGAATAGATCAGGGTTATCTCTATAGATATTTCATTGCTCCACAACTCTTTTTATCTGCAAAGAATTATGCACTACAAAGAAAACTGCAAATGCTACTAAGAAGCTGAATTAACCTGCTCTTAATAAAGTGTAACGAACTTCTAAAGGTGACTAAAATATGACTGTCTACACCATTTCTGAAACAGTGCTTGAAAAGAAGAGAAAGTAGTAACTAGAGTGGTTTTAATGGTCTAACTGCTGAAGAAAAAATACTTGTCAGATCGCAATTGCTGTCACAGCACATCTTTATTGGTAGTACCAAAGAATTCTTAGACAGATTATTGTCTACAGTGGAAGAAACTGTACAAAACAAGGAACAAAATTTAGAAGTATGATATTTCAGCGGAGGAAGATTATGCATTTTGAATCCTTTCGAAATGAATTGCTAGTCATCATTAACTGTACTCATTTTAACGCTTTGATGCTTTTCACCAGAGCACTTCATGGAAGGATAATGGAGAACTACAGAAGAAAGTACAGAATTTTTTAGTATAGAAGACAGCATAATTCTCACATGTTACATTTGTTATTCCATGAACGGTATGCAAAAGTTTTCCAAATAAATTGTACAGTGGCTTAAAATAGCAACAGAAGACAAATAGTAATGTTAAGTGGTACTCTTGCTTTTGAGACTGGCTTTAGATTGACTCACAGAAGTGGAGAAACTACAGAATTTGGAGTGACAATGGAAAGCTCAAAGATTTGTGGACAGTATAGCTCCTCCCTCTGTTGCTTTATGCAATATATAGAGAAAACTCTAAAAAGAAAGAAGACTAGTTATCTCAAATGAACAAGCATGAAAGGTTTCAAAAGATCCTTAAAAAAAACAAAACACAAACCAACCCAAATATCATACCTATTAGAAAAGCTAAACCGAAACAGATGCTGAAGAATTTGTTTGTAGTTTGGTGTTTAAGAAAGAAAAGTTTGTAGGAAGAGGTATTAGATTGTATAAATGACAATAACTGATACAACTGAAAAAAGTTAACAAGCTATTAGCACAAAAGCCTTTGTTCAGGTCAAATTAATTATATGGATTATCTCTACCAGCATGCCATGGTAGAACTACAGAAATGGAATAATATAATGAATGGGCAAACCAACAGAAAATAAACATTATTTTTGTTTAAATCTAAAGTTTTTAAAATATGACAAGAAGTACAGAAGTAAAAATATATAACTTCATCCAACACTATGAATTGCACAAAAGAATAGCAAAACTAGATGCTTTTGTTACGTAGTGTTGGCCAAAAATTTTGAGCAATAAAATTCGCAAGTGAAAGAACTGAGTGCTGAAAAGGAAGCTGGTCCCATTTATTCCAGCCACAAATAAGACAACAAGGATTCCAGAATAAAGCATGAAGTAATGATGATAAAGACCAACTAAATTATGACAGTACCTCTTTAGCAAAGATGTAACAGTATGGGTGATTATCTTATAAAAACAGAAGAATGTTGGATGTGATGATATTTTTGGAAAATCATCCTATGCCCCAGGATTCAGGAACAAAAAAAAAAAAAAAAGGTGAGGCCCACCTCCGTATAGACAGCCCTCACAATATCATGGCACTGTTCAAGCCCTAATCTCAGCACCTGAGGCTGCGTTCTGCTAAAGGTTTCACCGTGACATAGTTTGCTGCAGAATGTGTATAGGAACTGCTGAAGTGTGAAAACTGACATTTAATTCATTTATTGTAAATGGTTCTTGCCTGCCAGCCATCTACAAAGGAGTCATAAAGCACAAACATGATAAAGAGGGAAAGATCAGTTTGTTTTCCAAACGGTAGTTTTACAAACCAAATAAGCATACCAAGAAAAGTAGGGAGATATGAAAAATAGGCAGTACACCATTTAACTGGAATACTGGTTTATCATCATGTACCATGACATATCATGACGTACCGCTAAAGGTACATCATGTAGATGTTCACATGCCCAAAAACCAGGCTGCTGAAGAACATCGAAACAATGAACAGGTAGCTAAGACTGTCAAAATTGAAGTGATTCAGGTGGACCTGGACTGGGAGTGTAAGGGTGAGCTATTTGTTGCTCTATGGGCCCAGAAAACATCAGGGCATCTAGAGAGAGATGCAACATAGAAATGGGCTTGTGATCAAGGCATGGACCTAAGCATGGAGACCGACACATAAGTCACCCATGAATGTGAAACATGTGCCGCAATCAAGCAAGCCACATGAGTAAAGTCTCCCTGGAATAACGGGGTGGTGGCTAGGTTTTTGATGTGGCAGGGCCTGGCAAATTAATTGTATTGGACCACTGTCTAATATTTAACCACATGCCAAGGCAAGCACTACATACTCACCATGGTGGAAGCAACTTACCAGGTGGCTAGAAACATACCCTGTAAATCGTGCCATTGCCTGAAATACCATCTTAGGCCTTGAAAGGCAAATTTGTGGTGACATGGTACCCCAGAAAGAATTGAGTTAGACAATGGGACTCATTTCTGGAATAACCTCATAACCTCCTGGGCCAAGAAACATGGCATTGACTGGGTGTATCATATCCCCTATCACCCCCAAGCCTCTATTAAACAACTGGAAGATATAATGGATCGTTAAGACTATGTTGAAATCATCGGGCAATGGGGCATAAAAGCACTGGGATATAAATTTAGCAGAGTCCACTTGGTTGGTTGACACCAGAGGATCTGCTAACCATTCTGGTCCTGCACCAAAAAAAACCCCCTACATACTGTGGGAGGTGATAAGGTCCCAGTAGTGCTGTCATGGTTTAGCCCCAGTAGGCAGTTCAGCCCCACACAGCTGGTTGCTCATTTCCCCCAGTCAGACAGGGGAGACAATTGGAGGGGTAAAACTGAGAAAACTCATGGGCTGAGATAAAGGCAGTTTAATAGGTAAAGCAAAAGCCTCCTGCACAAGCAAAACAAAATGAGGATTTCATTCACTTCCCCTCAGCAGGCAGATGTTCAGCCATCTCCAGGAAAGCAGGGCTCAATCACGTTTAACAGTTACATGGGGAGACAAATTCCATAACTCTGAATGTCTCTCCTTCCTTCTTTTCCCCCCAGCTTTTATTGCTGAGTACGACATCACATGATATGGAATATTCCTTTGGTCAGTTGGGGTCAGTTGTCCCAGCTGTGTCCCCTCCCAGGTTCTTGTGCACCCCCAGTCTACTTGCTGGTGGGGTAGTCTGAGGAGCAGAAAAGAAAATGACACTGTGTAAGCACTGCTCAGCAATATCTAAAACATTTCTGTATTATCAACATTGTTCTCAGCACAAATCCAAAACATAGCCCCATACTCGCTACTATAAAGAAAATTAACTCTATCCCAGCCAAAATCAGCACAAGCACACACAGAGGAGTGGCTGGGGAAGGCAGTGTGGGTTGCTCCTCCCTTAAGAAAAGTCAAACCCATTCATGGGATTGTCTTCGCTCAAGGATCTGAGCGTACTTGGTGGGTAATGTAGAAGGATGGGGAGATCAGGTGTGAGCCTCAAGGAGATTTAACCTTGGGGAAAATGTAACCTGTGATGTGAGTTGTATGTTGTAGGCAGCAATGTAGCAGGAATGACCTGACAACACTGTGAGCTTCACAAGGAACCCCAAAAGCTCAACGATGACCTGAAAGAAACTGGTCTTGGCACCCAAAATTTGAACATGTTGCTTCTCCTGTACTGAGCATCCACCTTCATACATGGGGCCCAGGTCATTGCCTGTTCTTATAAACATTTAGGGGAGTGGTTGAAGCCCATGGAATGGGACATTAACATCTACTGTTAAGGGACAGGGGATCGTAGTTAACGAGAACGCATAAATCTGTATGATGGATATAAAGATGGCTTAAGTATGCAGTATAAATTGTAAATGTTGGTAAGAAGGGACTTCAGTTATGAGAAATAGCTACAATGGGATGATATCTCATTGAATATTTCTCATGCACCCCACACTTAAAGCTCTATAAAGCACTGTTTCCCTGACCGGGAATCGAACCCGGGCCACGGCGGTGAGAGCGCCGAATCCTAACCACTAGACCACCAGGGAATATGAAAATTTGATTAGGATAGATTAGATTACAATATATTAGATTAGAATACTGGTTTGTCAATCTCAGGGACAGATTGATCTCATGTAAATTTAGCTATTTAAAATTTGTCTAATTTAGGGATTTTGATGACCCTTTCAACCTGATATTCCATGATGCTATGATTTGAGTTGCCTCAGTAGTCTCTGCAGAGAGAAAGGGAATTCTTCCCACCCTTCTAAAATATGTATCTTCAGACAGTATGAGTCGCCCACCTGTTTCCTGTTTCTCTACCAATTACTGTCTCACGGACCAGATCAGACTAGTTATCTAATGTTTAAATGTCCAGAGCTACAGTAAGTTATTCTTACCCTTGGGGCTGATTTAATTTGTGTAAAAATAGGCATCTAATGCTATCTGCACCACTCTGTCAGACTAGGAGGGGCTTGGAGGGGCCTGGGACAACCCTTTCAGGACTGTCAGAGATTAAATTGTACTGAAAGCCTATGTTCAGGCAACTGAACACCATAATGACAGTAGAGTACTCATGATGCAACATGAGTCTTAACATGATCTCTTCATTTCATAGTGCTAACATTTTAATTTTTTAATTTTTTTTTTTTTAATCTATGGCTTGTCTACATTTGTTTTTCATTAGCAAAGCCAAACCCAGCTGCAATTAAGACCCAATGTATACTGGGCATTCTGACAGAATTTCAGTGGAACCTGGATCAAGCAAGTTCTTGGGTTTTTTCAAGATGTCAGTCCAGGCCTTCATACTGAATCTGTATGGATCTAAAGGAGCTGTCTTCTTTGGAGTGTTTCATCTGTCATAACTCAAGTGCTAAGCTTCTAAAAGGAACCTTTTCAATCCCTCTGTGCCTTTACAAATATGTCTGTATTTGCAATATATACTCATGGCAAGTCAGGAGCTATGTGGAACTCTTGATTCTCTTTCTACATACATTTGTGACGATGAGCAGTCGAAGCCATTATTCTCTTCCCTTCTGAATTTTAAGAAGTATTATGGCAGTGAAGACTGTAAAAAATAGATAACCAATATTTTCCCTGTCTCCTATCAGTCAACATGCTCTTTTCCAGAATGAGTTTTACAAGCCATTGAATATATTTTCTCAAATGGAGCAATTTGTCTGTTTCTCGCATGTCGATTAAAGAAAATTAGAAACACTTTGCATGTAACACTAACCCCCTACAGATTTGTTTGAAATGTATTTGGGTAATTTAGTCTTAGCTTGATAAATGTGTAACCATTAGTATATTACAAAGGTCACCAATATATCATTCATGCACAGAGTGATTTAAGCTCTTTCTCTCTTTTCTACATTATGCCATAGATAAAAAAGTTTTTTTGGCTTGAGAAACTGCTTCTGAATACAGGAATTGTTTGTTCCTAATTTTTTCAGTATAATTCTACCAAGCATTGGGCTGCAAGAGGGGAAAAAGGCTAAAAGGATTACAGACTAAAACTTAAGCTCTGTCAGTCATTGATCTGTGAAAAATTAAAAACTAGTTTCCTTTTGGAAAAAAGATAATACTCTTAGGAAAACCTCATCTATTCAAGTTGCTGCACATCCTTTATATAAAATCACAGGCGTACTTCCAAGATATGCAAACAAGTATATGCAGTTCATTACAAGTTTCCTTAGGTATTTTTTTTCCTAACTAACAGGAGAATTTAAATTAGAAAAGTTGTTTATCTTTAATTCTTCAGTTCTAGATATGTAAATACTATTCAGAATTATTTTCATAGAAGGGTAGTTAGGCACATTGGAATGAATCAATTTTACAAGTGTAACAAAAGAAAGAATAGTTTATAGCTGGAAACATACTGTGAAAAGCTCAATAGGGAATAATGTTGCACTGATCTGGGGAGGGAAAATGATGCTAAAGGGCTTCTCCAGTGCTTAATTTCTGTGACATAAGAACACTAAACCAAACTAAACTGTGTAATTGATCTATCTACAAAAGAAAACTTGGGGCAGATACAAGAAAAGAGATTTATACTGTGCAATAGTGAGTACTGCAAAACCTCACTGATTTACAGAATCTGTAAGGGGAGAAGCATCTGAAAACAGAGCCCACAAATCCAGCACTGGGAGTAGGGAACCATCTCAACAGGGTTCAAGAGATATTTAGCAAGATAAGCGTTAGGTTTTAGGTATCATCTTTAGTGCTGCAAAAGGAAGGACTGGTTAATGGTCTCTCAGAAATGTGTGATGCGGGTTTGAATCCCAGTAGGCTCAAGACAGGAATGAAGCAGGATCTCCGACATTCTTGATGAGTGTTTTAATCATTGAGTAGATTGGACAAAATAGGTCACCTTCACTCCAGTCGTGTGTGTGGAGCCTGTTAGCCATGGATGATCTGAGAACCCTTCTGCACTGAGTCAGTCAGCAGATTTGGACAGAAAAAATATTGCTTTTTGTAATTTTGAAGAGGTAGGTACGAAGCTGATGTATACCATCAAAAGCAAGGTGTTAACATGACTTCCATCTAACATTTGGAAACTGGAGACCTTCTGCTGCTTCTAGAATTGAATAGTAGCTGAAAAGGATTTTGTGAATCTAAATTATAGGTACAGAAGTCTAAAATGGAAGTTGAGAAACTCAAGATAGCTTTGTGATTCTATGTTCACAAACAGTAGATTTGATAGTGATCCCCCCCCAAACAGAAATTTGATAGATTATTTCCGTACAATGCAAGATAACAAAAATTAATGGATGAAGTATGACCAGACCACTTTCTAGAAAGTCCTGTAGGAATAACTCGCTGCAATACTCACTGTGATCAGTGAAGGATTCAATTTGGAAATCAGAGAGCTAAATGTAGATCTCCACACATCACTGCCTACAGACACGCAGTTGCAGTCAAGAGAGATCTGAGGCTTTGCTCAGCTGCTCACACATGAGTGTTTAGTGGAATTTGAGATACTCAAAGGTATACTGTCTGTCTTTCAGTTGCTGATCCCAAAGGATACAAGTGTCCTGTACTAGATCTGCCAGCCTCGCAAGGTTGTCTTGGTTGTTCTAGAGCATGTCATATAGAATTAAGTGCCTATAGGTGGGCAATTGAATCAAAGACCTAGGTATTTACTTTAGGGTCAACTTCTAGGAGAGTTCTAAGTTACAGTGATTGTAGTAACTAGATATTCATTGACTCCATGGGGATTTAGATATGGGGCATACCTACACATGCCTATACATACAGAACTAAATTTAGACATTTTAATTTTTAACTGAATTCTGCTGTTGAAGTCTGACACTAACATAACTGTAAAGGACATCATTCAGATATCGCCTTGTAGACAAATCTTTTTTTTTTTAAGAAGAATGTTGCTTTTCCTTTTTTTTTTTCCTCCTAAGACTCTAAAGACTGTACCGATCCGGTGGAAACCACAACAGCTGTATCAGACCAAGATATTAAGCATGAAATTCAAAAGATGTTTCTATGAAAAGAAGAAAATAATTTTTAAAACACCTGTGTTCATTCCTATCTGATGTAGGATTAAAAAGGAATACCTAATGAAGTGATGATTCAGCTAAATTTAGTCAACTTTGTTTATATCAGCATAAATTCTAGAGAGCTTTCATTGACCTAAATGCATGTGAGCATATCAGTTATTCACAAGGGATTGCACTGCAGTCTTTTTTTTGTCTCAGAATCCTGAAGCACTGCATAAATTAAAAAAACATATGCTGAAGGATTTTTGAATTAAGAGTCTTTCTTAAAAACAAGTTGACTGATTTATCAGGTTTGCAAGATAGAATAACATTGCCCTTCCATCCTAAACAAAGTTTGCTGTTGTGGCATAATTAGTGTGTAAGAGAAGGAGAGCTTCAAGGTGATGTACAGTAGTCATGAGAAAAGTGTTTTGATATATGGCAGTCATTTGTGCCACTATTATCCATTTGACTTTCTGAGTTCATACATTATTCCACCCTTTACAGGTTGAACTTGTGTAGTCACAGCCTTGTATTTGTATTGTATTTCATCAGACTTATGAAAAATTTCAAAGCAGCATAAACAATTTTATTATTTTTTTTCCGGAAGCAATTCATTTTCATTCCATCATTCTATCTTCTTTGATGCAGAGATGATCTGCATATTTTACAGACATAGCTACATTTTATGTGTATTGTGATTATAAAAAGAACTAATTCATATAGGATATTGTATTGATAAATAAAAGTAATACAAATTAAACTCAAAACTCAAAATGCATGGATTTTTTAGTTGCTATTTCTGAAGATTTTGAAGAGGCCAGGAATAGAAATAGTGATCATCAGAATATCTTGCTATGCTGCCAAAGACTTTTACATGGACAAGATTTTCAAAATGTCTTCAACATTTTAAGACAAAGAGCACTTGGAAAATTGTGCATGAAAAGTAGTAAACAGAACGCTCCTCATGTTGATGACAGTTTAGTTTAATTCCTTCTAAGAATACTATATATATATGTGTTGGATATTTAATGATACTTGTGTGATGACAGATGAGAGTACTTGTTTTTATTAGATTATGTGATTAAAAAGCTAATCACAGTGAAAACAAAGACTCAGCATGTATCCAAGGAACTAGGACAGGTGAAGGTACCCAGCAAGTAACCTGGTCGGTGAATATGGAGCACACCAAGTCAGCTACTTCTAAGACTGTCAAAGTAGAACATTCAAATAATTTTCCCTTGTCCCGCCTGCCAAGATGACAAGAAGTTCTCTTCCTGGAGCGCCATGCAAACTAAGGGTGATTATTTTCCAAAGGTGTACAGGACTTATTTTGGGATGCAGGCAGAAGAGGATTTTGAGGTGAAGCAGAGAGAATTTGAAGATGGTATAAGGCTACAGTGTGTCTTCAGGAGACTGTGGGAACGTGCAAAACATTTAAAGGAAGGATCCAAAGTAGGGGAAAGGAGGGATCAAGATGGATCAGGGAGCAAAAAGGAAATAAAAAGGGCAAGTAGGCAAAAAGCCTGGCAAACCTGGTAGTTGATTAACACAGCCTGTTGTAATTTCTTATTAAATCCATTCTAACTATTTTCTGTGTGGGTCTCTCCCTGAGCATGTGTGTGCAAACTGTTTGTGAACTTCAGGTTGGACCAGCTGGTGAGTAGGAAGTGATCCATATAGGGAAACGCACAAAGCCTCAGTCTGTGTGAGGGAATGGATGACGGATATTGGATGGACTTAAAATCCGTCTTAGTATTCAAGGAACCCTCAGATGTGTGTTTGCTATATGATTGCAATATATAACCATATGATTGCAATATATCACTAAATACCACATATTATTAGTCTGCTTTCACAGAGCGCTATGTAGCCTCAGCTCCACCATCTCAATCTTAAGTAGAACATTTAACCTCATCTAACAATGAAATGTCAAGCAGTGATAAGTAGGGAAGTCATAGCAACTGAGAGCTAATTGATCTCAAACTGAAGGTATTATTCCTTTCCATTTCTGGGAAGAGCACGATTAAAAACTTAGCGAATGAGTACTTTTCATTGCCAAGGACGTTGGCAATGAACAGGCATTGAAGCAATGAGGAGACAGTCATGCGGTTCTAACGGCCACCCAGGACATGACCATGTGTTGGTTACTTAGATGAATAGCACAAGCTGTGAAGGACCTGAGAGGCAGCCTGTGTGAGAGAACTTGTGCCTCTGCGGATATTTCTCGTGGTGGCCCTCCATTTTAGTTTTAAAATGATGGAGCTTTTTCATGATGCTAACAGGGTGAGTATTAAAAAAATGAGGGTGTCTCCATCAAAACATCTCTGAAACAAGATTGCCAAGGGATATTTTGTGCACAGATTGACCAAGTGGAATACCCTGCTATTTCATTGCACATCTGTTACTGACTGGAAAAAAAGAAAAAAAAAGAATAGCATCTAAGCAGCTCACACCACTGCACCGAAGGCTTGAAATTCTTTATAAAAGTATTGTCTTATCCCATTCCTGCTTAACTGGAGGGACCAGATGGGATCATATGTTTCAGATATTTCCGGCATGTACAGTGCTGTCAGAATTAAATGTGTGCCATTTCATTTCTGCGGTTATGCCGTTGACAGAAAACTGACTCTTGCTAGAGACATTGTGGAAAGTGTTCTTGGAATTAACTTATTGACAGATATTATCTATCAATTAAAAACAGTAACAGCAATATGTCGGAAAGTGATGTGCTGCTGACAGTCTGTACTTGAGCTTTATTTGAGAGAACTCCGTATAGCTTTGTTGTGTACACACTTAGCGGGTTAGAAGGACCGATGTAAAGCCACCCCATTCCTTTGATCTACTTAGCTACTTGCATGCATTTCTGTTGTTTGGGCGGAGTTGCTGAGTTTGGTGTGAAGTTCTTCTACTTCATCATTCAAAAGTAAAGGCCACATGTTACTTATTTTCTGTTTTTCTCTTCAGAATTCATTTGCTCTAGATTTTACCCTGAGTTTTAAGGCTTCTCCTGCAAAACTATTGCTGTTGATCACTCTGAGCAAGTAGATTTCAGCATGGGTTATTAAACAACTACCACATATATTTTTTTTCCCTCAAACTTCAACACTCCCTCAGACGCTTTCATTGCCATTCTCCTGCTTCATGAAATTAAGATTTTGAAACTCTTTAAAATCATGATATCAAGCCTCTAATAACCTAGCCCGATTTTTCTATTTATCTGCTTTCTTTCCTAATTTGTCCTCATCTGCATTTTTCTTCTCTGGTTCCAAAACTGGTGTAGCTGTTAGTATACCAAAATTATTGAGGCTAATTCAAAAGACACAGTTACATATTCTCTAGGATCAAATTAGCACAGTGAAAACCTCAGTAGTACACAGTACTTGTCCTTAGGATTTTGGGACTTCGGGACAGCACTAACCAAGGTTTGGTGGAAGGGAGAGTAATATAGAATTGTGTAATATAGTGTGTTATATAGAATCATGACTGTCGCTTATGTGTGGGAAATACCAGTGGTAGACTATAAATTTGTTCTCTGAATACAGTTACGGAATAGAAAGGCCATAAAAGTTGGTGGAGTAATGCCAAAGTTGAGTCGTAACTACCTCAGGCCCCTAATCCCTGTGCATGGAGCATAAAGCAACAGCAAGCTGTGCTACGCTGGGAGTGCAAAACACGTCCATCACTGCACTATGGACCGAGGCAAGATTCCTTTTTCTTTAATTCCCACGTATCCCTTGGTTATTCAGGCTGCCAGCATGAATATCTATGTGCCCAGTTTCAGATATCCAAGCAGTCCTATGAAATGAAAAGTTGCTGAATAAAAGTTTTCTGGAAGCAAGCAGAAGTCACAATTGAGAACACAGCATAGCACAAGCACCTAAGAATGAGGAATAGAAAGGAAAGATGAAGGAAAAATACCACAGAATCCTTACATACATTCAAGGTATTTTGAAATAAATAAGAATCAAAAGCTGCACTGTAATTCACCTGTCCAGATGATTTACATTTAAAAAGCAAGTTGGTAATGCTCTCTGCAATAACTCCGTGCCTCAACGTTTAAGCTTGGCAATATGCTCTCTCACCCAGATAATAGCAGCATAAATAATTTCTTACAGTTGTTAGCAGCAAAATGACTTGTTATTCTCTCAGATTAGTGGGAGTTTTAGCACTTTTGTATAAACCTAAATCAGAACCTTGAAAGTTTGTGAAGGGTAAATATGGTGCATCAATGGGACCATTTATTGATTGTTATAAAGAAAAAGCTTTGAACAAAAAAGAAATTAAATTAAAGTTAATTAAAAATTACTCTTTCTGTTGCTAAGCCATGAATCCTGTTAGAATTTTGCAACATCATGAATTATAAATTACCAGGAGTAGATGAAGAACCCTATCCACTAGGAATTTAAAAGACTTAATGCAGTTGAAAAATATATGCTTTTAATTCTTTACTATTGAAAACTAAAACTAGGATAAGCCTTTCAATTTTCTGACTTGGAAGACAGACAAAGAATGTCACTCCCTCAAATATCCTTCACCTTCCCAATGCATCCCACTGACACAGTTATCTACTGACTTCAAACTGAGTAATATCAGGGTAATATTTACCTATCCATTAATATCCATTAGTAGGCAAACCTTAAATTCAGAATCTGAGACACATTATGTACACACTAGATATTGCAAAACTGCTTTGCATTCAATAAGAATACGTCCTGTATTTCGCTACCTAAGTTTTACTGACATTGTAGTGTGCTTTACTAAATCTAGAACAGAGTGAACTCATCATAATATTTAGTTGTGTGCAGGTATATCTGTATATCTCAAATTACCTGTTGATCAGAAGGTTGAGTGGGAAACAATCAAGTATCAATAGCTGTTAAAAGACACCCCACCCACAGAACAAGAAGTCAAGGAGTTTGATGAATAATTGTGTCGACATGTTAGAATCTTGGTAACCAACTCTTGGCTCTTAGACAGTCCTTCTCCTCATGTCCCACAGAGATCGCCTGGGTTTTTGAACCACGACAGGAAGAGGCAGAGAAAGTGAGAAGCCAGACCTCTCTAGAGGGAAGCAAACAGTGGAACAGATCTTACAAAATGTAAAGTGTTTTTCCCAAGCCCCACTCTGAGGATATGCAAGACAGCTAAAACCTTTATCAACCTGCACTGACATTGCCAACTGTAAGGTAGGATTTATAGCAGGTAATAATTCTGAAAGCTGTAATCTGCAGCAGAATTAAGCACCGAGCACACGGAAGAATATCATCCTCATTTGCTGAAAAGTTCAATTTTCTCGAATAAAGCACACTGCCAGCTACATTTCATCTGCCTAGAGAGAGAATGAGAGAAAAATATGTGGCAAATGGTAGTTAGATTGCTGAAAGAACTACTGGCAGGAACTCAGATGCTATGATGGTGACTGCAGAACAAGAGGCGATACAGAAACAGCAACAAAACTAATCCTCAGTACATGGTCTATCAGTGACAGGAAAGGGGAATAAAGGGTACTGTATTAGGGAAAATTAATTTCATGATTAATGGGATTCAGTATCCCTTTTTGCTTTTCGTCTGGTTGTGTTGATTAATGTTATAAAATCTTTCGGTTCAAACACTGTGGCTGGATTCTCCCTGTGCACAGTTAAATCATAAAAGGGACCATGCTCACTTTAATCCTTGTATCTTGCCACCGTGGTATAAACTATAGTGAAAATCATGCTATGGGTTGTTTTATTGATATTTTAATTGCAGTAATATACTTCTGCTATCATAAGATTTTAGATAGAATTTAAACTTGGTAGAGCAATGAGATATAAACTGGATGAAGGGGGAGATTTATAAGTAAATTCAGCAGTGAACTGGTAGATTAATGAAAAATGAAGCATTCTGGTTGCAACATTAATCTCTGAAATGGTATTAATAATGTTTTAGAGGAAAAATGATATTTTACATTATAATCAAAATTTCATTAGCATTTCAATAAACTGAAAGTCAGCGTTTCGAACTCTAGCAAAACTAAATCATCTATAAGGACCACAGTAGGTCTGCTGGCTATTTGGTTCATTTATCCTAAATGTGCATTTTAATGTTTCATTTTGCTTTTGGAAAAACAAAAATTTTGAAAATTTTAAGATTAACCTTTTCTGTTTGAGAGTGTTGTAAATATAAAGGAAAATGGAAAAACCTAAAATGTCCATCTCCCTCCTCTCCCCCCCTGCCAGGACTGCGCTTGAAAGCTGGACCCCCATTTTGTTGTGTTTGGGTTATTTTTGAAGTAAAGTGCCTAAGCATATTTGAGAGCAAAGAAAAAAGGAAAGAGTGCTGACTGATAAATCACTCAAATCAGTGGTCCAGCATTGCTGGGTTATTTTTTCCTGTTTATCGTGGGTTGACTCTGGCTAGACACCAGGTGGCCAGCAAGCCACACCATCACTCCCCTCCTCAGCTGGGCAGGGGAGTCAAAACATAATGAAAGGCTCATGGGTTGAGATAAGGGCAAGGAGAGATCACTCAGCAATTACTGTCATGGGCAAAACAAGCTTGACATGGCAAAAATCAGTTTAATTTTTTAACAATACAATCAGAGTAGGATAATGAGAAATAAAAACTAAATGTTAAAAAACCCCTTCCCCCCACCCCTCCCTTCTTCCTGGGCTCAACTTCTCTCCCTCCTCCCGCCGAGTGGCTCAAGGGGATGGGGAATGGTGGTTGTGGTCAGTTCATCACATGTTGCCTCTGCCGCTCCTTCCTCCTCAGGGGGAGCATTCCTCACACTCTTCCCCTGCTTCAACATAAGGTTCCTCCCACAGGAGACAGTCCTCCACCAACTTCTACAATGTGATTCCCTCCCATGGGCTGCAGTTCTTTGTGAACTGCTCCAGTCTGGGTCCCTTCCATGGGGTACAGTTGTTCAGGAACAGACTGCTCCAGCGTGGATCCCCCACAGGGTCACAAGTCCTGCCAGCAAACCTGCTCCAGCATGGACTCCTCTCTCCACAGGTCCACAGGTCCTGCCACGGAGTCTCAGTCTCCTTTGGGCATCCACCTGCTCCAGCATGGGGTCCTCCATGGGCTGCAGGTGGAAGTCTGCTCAACCATTAACCTCCATGGGCTGCAGGGGGACAGCCTGCCACACTATGGTCTTCACCACAGGCTGCAGGGGAATCTCTGCTCCAGTGCCTGGAGCACCTCCTCCCCCTCCTTCACTGACCTTGGTGTCTGCAGAGTTGTTGCTCTCACTTATTCTCACTCTTCTCTCTGGCTGCAGTTGCCCAGGTGGGGTTTTTTACCCCTCTTAACTATGTTATCCCAGAGGTGCTACCACTGTCACTGATGGGCTCAGCCTTGGCCAACGGTGGGTCCGTCTTGGAGCCGGCTGGCATTGGCTCTACCGGACAAGGGGGAAGCTTCTGGCAGCTTCTCACAGAAGCCACCTTGTAGCCCCCGGCTACCAACACCTTGCCATGCAAACCCAATACACTGTTTAATTCAGTTTTAGTAACCTTCTTCAGTCCTCAAACCACTAGTTAACCCACAAAAGTCAATAAAGGTCTTATAACCAAATAATCTGCTATTGCATATTGAAGTCCAAACAGATTTACCTTTAAGGTCAGTGGAGAGAAACAAACATTTCTGATGGTGATTCATCTAATCTAGCAGATGTCTGAAGTTAGGTGAGAGGCAACTCATTCCTGGACCCATACCACATAATTTGCGACACGGCAATTCTGATGACCACATGTGAGGAAGTCCTCTTTAAAAGGTGATTCCTGACCCTGAGATAATCACCTTTCCTCTCTCAGCTGGCTGAAGATATCCACATTATAAACCCTTAATTTGGATAGATAATTTTCCTCCCCTATAGCCCCTTGCAAAACATCTTGCATAAATAACCCTGTGTGTTCCTATGTGCTTCCCTTCGATACCTCGTTAATGGGTCCTTAGGCAGACACAACAGCATAGCAGCCCAAAGGGATGTACTGATGCACCATCTGGGGAAATGAGGCCAACCCACGACTGCCATGCATGTATGACTGAGAAAGAGAAAGGCTCACCAGGGCTTCATCCAGGTAATATCCCTAATCACAAAATCATTGAAGGATGTGATTTGAGTCAGAGGCCTGAATACATACTGAAGTTCATCAATTAAGGCCAGCGTGTCTGAGACTATTTTTTTCTAGATTAAGTGTACTTTATGGATAGAATGAAATTGGTGTGGATCAGGAAATTATTTATAGAACAGAATGCGTTTAGAAGGATACCTCTTGTCTCCAGCATGATCAGAGGGAGAGGATTACACTGAAAGATGCCTCTATCAGCCATGTAAGAAATCCTCCTCCCCTGACTCCTTTCTTCCATATTTTCCTTTTCATTCCTATGTATCATAACACATATTATTAAAGAAAAAAAACTGAAGAGTTCTAAGATCTTTGTATGTGTGCTTTCTGTTTCTTTCTTGTTTCTCCCTTTGCCTGCATTACATAAAGTCTGTTAGCCTGGTTCACGTTTCTCCTATTTTTTTGTCTGTACTGTGTGTAGTTTCCTCCAAGCCAGAGAACTTACAACATGGCAGGAATGAAAACAGTCTTGTTCGATTTATGTGGAAGAAATAAAAACTGCACTTCCTTAAGTGCTATTAAGTTCACTTCTGTAAGTCCATGTGGCCAGCAGGTTGACAGAGGTGGTTCTACGCCTCTACTCTGCTCTGGTAAGACCTCACCTGGAGTACAGCATCCAACTCTGGAGCCCTCAGCACAGGAAAGACATGGCCCTGTTGAAGCCACAAAAATGATCAGAGGGCTGGAGCACCTCTCCTGTGAGGACAGGCTGAAAGAGCTGGGGTTGTTCAGCCTGCAGAAGAAAAGGCTCTGGGGAGATCTTATAGCCCCTTCCAGTAGCTAAAGGGGGCCTACAAGGAAAGATGGGGACAAACTTTTTAGCAGGGCCTGTTGCGACAGGACAAGGGGTAATGGTTTTAAACTAAAAGAGGGAAGATTTAGAATAGATAGAAGAAAGACATTTTTTTACTCTGAGGGTGGTGAAACACTGGAACAGGTTGCCCAGAGAGGTGGTAGGTGCTCCATACCTGTAAACATTCCAGGTCAGGTTGGACAGGCCTCTGAACAACCTGATCTAGTTGAAGATGTCCCTGCTCATAGCAGAGGAGTTGGACTAGATGACCTTTAAAGGTCCTTCCAACCCAAACTATTCTATGATTGTATAACTGTAATTTTTCTCTTGCAGCCCTGTGAACCCCTCAAGAGTCACATCACTCAAGTTACTAGTTTTCAGTTAACAAGTAGCTGGATATTATTGTACTCACTCCTTCCTGATAATTCTGTAGCATCTACTACAATAATGTAGAAGAAAAATAAAATCTTGCGTATTCTCCCAATTGTTTAACTCTTTAGTAAAAATGAAGATATCTTTCCTATGGATTTTAGGGTGGAGTATATTGCTAACATCAAATGTCATGTAGGATAGCTCTGAGACTCTAACACTTTACGCTTAGTGCCAGTTTTATCGTATTATTCAGGATTTAGTTATGGCAACACCTATATTACTTATAGACAATAAATCTGATTTACAAAAGCAGAGCTGGTGGACATTACATGTTTTCTCACAGGTAATTTGCAATGAACACATTTTTTTTCTGGAAATTTTTGAGGCAAAACCAAACTATTTTTTAAATACCTTACTACTATTTTTTTTTTTTTTTTTCTAAAGAAGGGGAGGGAGGGAAATAAAACCTATTGTGTGTCTGAACCAAGTTTCATACAAGAGACTTCAGGCTGAGAGTAGCCAGTCCATGAGAGTGCCTGCCAGGGGGAGACCCACAATTAGTCCCAGAGGCTTGACAAGTTACTGCCCTCACCCAGATCCTGTGGATGGTTCCTACACTGCTGCAGTCAAAATAAGCTGAGCTAGCAAAGATCTGTTTATTTTTTGAGCCTTTTCTGACTGAAGCACTTAAAGGCATGCTGATACAAACAGTTCAGCTCTCAGGTCAGCAGAGGTAGCATCAGGAGGCAAAGAGGGCAGTGAGGAGGAGGAGAGGGCAACAGTAATTAGCAGGGGAAGGCTGGATATGCAACTTCTGATGGCAGCATATTTGCAACCCTATGAGTTTACTCTCTGAGGAGTAGCCACCTCTAACCCCTGCTCCATTGTGTCACTACAAATATAATCGGTAGTCTTGCACTACGCAGTTTTCTGCAGCTAAACAAAGCTGTATAAATGAATATTAATTAGTTACTATCTACTTTCTACTCAAGAGGCATGTAGAGCTAAAGGCTGTTTCTTTCATTAAATTGAAGTCCAAAACTATGTTCTGTGATGCTAGATTTATAAAACTGCTTTCTTCCCTCAAAAATAAATGTGGCAACCAAAAATACCTTTAATTATCTCACCCACTGACCTCTAATTGCTATCTTCATGAAGTTACGATCAAGCAAACATTTAATTTAATTTAATTTAATTTAATTTAATTTAATTTACTGGAGAGGTGCACTCTTAATTCAGAAATCTGAATATATTATAGGTTGCCAGATGATAAATTTGATAACACAGCTGCTGTGTTCTGCTCAAATGAGTGAAGAAAACTGCCATGAGCATTTTCAATATCTGATTTCTCCCAGTATCAGATGGGTCTGTGGAAACAAATTTCATTTCAGTTGCACGAAGTCTATATTTGATGTAGCCTATTAGTGAAAACTGCACATATTCTTTCTTATTTCTATCTTTAGTTAGGCTGCATTTCACTCCATCGACAGATTTAAATTTTCACTAATCTAGTTTGCTAATGCTCCATGATATTCTTAACGTTTTGACCTACTGTGCTTTTCAGATTTTTCTGCTTTATGCTTGGAAGATGTCTGAAGAGATTCATTTTATCTTAAAAACTGCATATAGATTCACAAAGAAGTAAATGCATGCCCAGCCACAGCTGTCAGGATGGAACCTTAAGTTGCTAAGAGATATTTTCTAAAACCGTGTCTTATTTTTCGGGAGGTATTGGCTCTGAGCTACCATCTTCACCTTTTGCATCAACCTCTGACAATCTTTTAAACCCAGACCTTTTCACAGCTCTCCTTAGGAACTTTTTTATTTGAACGCATAAACATCAGGTGATGAGAGACACAGGATTTCAATATTTCTCACTCTTTGGAACAGGCTGTTCTGACTTCCATGTGCAGACCTGGCTGGGACAGGGTGATGTGATCACGCTCAGGAGCTCAGTTTATGTTAAAAAAGAGCAATGTGTTAAGAGCAGATTGAACATATGTCAGCAAGGCTGTATTGGTGCCACGCTTGACACACAGTAGTAGGCACAAAATTGGGGCAGAGAAGGAAGATAATAAGGTATTTGTTTGATATGGCAAGGCCAAAGTAAAGCCACTGTAGCCCTGCCCTCTATTACAGGCTGTGTCCATGCTGTGCGCCATAGAGATCACACTGAAAGTCACAGCCATTGGCATAAGCCGTGTCTCACCATGGCCAGGAACCATGAGGGGTTCCCCAGGGCAGCAGGGCTGGGCAGCCAGGGTCTCTCCCACCCCCAGCCAGGAGTGGGGCTCTGGTGGCAGCCCCAGCCCCAGGCATCAGGCACCTTCCTGGGCTGGGACATGGGCCCATGGGTGGGCCTGGCTCAGCGGGGCCATGCCTGGGCAAGGCAGGCCTGTGGGGAGCTGGAGACCAGCCATACTGTGGCATCACTGGGGCAGGGGCTAATGGCCCTGGGGAGCTGGCATGGCGTCCTGGGCTGGGGCAGAGTGGTGGGAGTCCTGGAGTGCTGACATGGCGTCCTGGGCTGGGGCAGGGTGGTGGGTCCCAGGGTGCGCGATTTAAAAAAACTCTCTCATACAGTAGTTGCTATTCCAGTGAAAATTCCTGGATGAGCAGGTGCTGGTGGTCTGTATTTTTTCCAATTTGATTTAAAACGCCTGGTGATGATTCTTCAATTTGAGACAGGTTTTTCCAATTGTGAAAATGAGAAATCCAATGGGGGAAATCTCTGTAAGTTTCTATAAACGCAGGCAATGAAAACCTTACTTAATTGTTGTTGGGGTCTTCTTTTAGCTTCACTCCTGTATATATTGTTTTAGCAATACTCCTTTAGATATATAAAATGCAGCTCTCAAACATAGCTGTGGATATGGCTGAATTACGGTTTTTGGAAATAAATTATATTATTGCATAGACATTATTAGCATTTTCACTAATGATGCAATATCTTTTTTTCCCTTCGCTTTAGATTTTATTAATTAAATTTTGTTTTAACGCTTGAAATTTTTGTTAGCACAGGCTATATATATTTGCACCAAATGTATAGTCTGTATCACCATGCAAGACCTACACTTTTTAAAGTAGTTATATGAAATATAATTAAGGAAATGTATTGATTTAATTAGAGGAAACTAGAACTAAATGCTTAGGGAGTACAGATTGTATTGAAATCACATCAGAATTGCTTTTTACCATTATGAAATGATTTTGAGGTAATTTAGGGTAAATTGTACTTTGTTCAGAGACTGTAGAACTAGTTCTGATCCATTTACTTTCTCTGAGTTTCCTTGACTGGAGCTCTAACTTTCTTTGATGTTCAAAATATATTTCTCTTTTTAGCGTTAGTTTCTGCATTTGTTGCATCTTGAAGAGAATTGTTCACATCCTAAAGAAAAAAGCTATCTGGACAGCTAACTATACCAAAATATAGCTTGTATACTAAATGCACAAGCTATGATTTTTTTTTGAGTTTTGTGTAAATATCCCAGTTTTTGAGAGCTCAGCCTAAACAGCCTGTGAACCCCTTGACATCAATTGACTTTCTGGACCGTGCATTTGACTAATATAATTCACCATAAGTAGTACTCAGTGTGAGCTTTGATGTTCTATTGCAGCAGGCATACCCCAGAAAATTCTACTATTGGACACGTTAATAATTAATTCAGAGCTTTGACTTTTAATTTTTGTTCAATTCTTTGGTCAGTGTGGAGGGAGGGATGTTCCAATGTATGTCATGACTGGAGGGCCAGTTGCAACTCCAATTTATTCTAGATAATTTGACTACATTCACTGAGGGCTCTATCTTTGTCAGTACAATTGTTCTGTATCAAAATAATGCATGGGTCAGAGAGACTTCCTTAGAAATTTTGAATGTAGGAAAAGCTTGTAATAATGTGCATTTTCTTTTATTGAACCTTGCACTTAAACTACCCCCTCCAGGAAATTGCAGCTAATTGCTCCCAGTCCCTCAGCTCTGGGTGTGTATTTTTGATATTACACTCAACTTCCATTACTAGTGCTGTAGGACTGCTTAGGTATTTCAAAAGAGAAACGGGAGACTTTGGCAGTTCCATAGGAAAGAGTTGAGGTTTTCCTTTCCTGAAAGGCCCCACATGTGATCTTTTTTAATAATATTATGTAAATTGTTTTTAATATCCATTAGATAGACGAGGATTCTCACATCAGGAATTTTGGTACTTGGCAAAGAAGGAGGCTTTACTATAAATCAAAGGACTGAAAAAAACCCCATATTCTTCATTTTGTATCCCTAGATTTTTGGCTCTGACAACTAGTTTTCCTAGCATCTCCTCCTAAGAAATGAATGCATGATCCTGGAGTTTCTTCCCAATGTTTAGCTGAGACACTCTCACTTCTGGCTAAAGATAGTCAGAACATAGACAATTAAAATTTCAATGGATCATAAAATCCTTATTTCTTCTTTTAATCTTTCTTCTTTCTACTTTTCTTTCTCAGCCACTGCAAACTAAATAATTACCACTGCTATTATTGTAGTCAGCAATAGCTGTCCCCAGAATGAGGACAGAATAACCAGTGGTGTCCTGGAGAAAGTTAATGGACTGCATAACTCCCTACTTTTTTTCCAGTTAGTAAAATGAAACCATCTCTCTTATATTGCTGTTCCTCTTGAATAGTTTCTGTATCTGGCGCAGGTGCTCTCACATCACAAGTGGGAGTGAGAAGGGATTACTGAAGAGGTGGCACATACTGAAGTTGTTAGAGAATCGTAGGCTTTCGGACTTTTAAATTAAAGTTATGTTCCAACGTCCAATTATGTAGGACCATAAAAATAATCAGCAATTATGAAGAAATTGGCAGGGATGTGTAACAAGGAGGACATGGACAGGATCCAGAGGAGGGACACAAAGATAATCAGAGGGCTGGAGCACCTCTCCTACGAAGACAGGCTGAGAGGGTTGGGGTTGTTCGGTCTGGAGAAGAGAAGGCTCTGGGGAGACCTTATAGCAGCCTTCCAGTACCTGAAGGGGGCCTATAAGAAAGCTGGGGAGGGGCTGTTTGCAAGGGCATTTAGCGATAGGACAAGGGGCAATGGTTTTAAACTAGAGCAGGGTAGGTTTGGATTAGGCATTAGGAAGAAGTTCTTTACAATGAGGGTGGTGAGACACTGGAACAGGTTGCCCAGAGAGGTGGTGGAGGCCCCATCCCTGGAGACATTCAAGGCCAGGCTTGATGAGGCTCTGAGCAACCTGATCTAGTTGAAGATGTCCCTGTTTACTGCAGGGGAGTTGGACTAGATGGCCTTTAAAGGTCCCTTCCAACCCAACAGATTCTATGATTTTATGATTCTAACATTATGCACAATGTAATGTTTTGCTTGTTTGTTGTCTATCAGCATTACAGACTAAAATATTTTCTGGAGAAGCTATTTATGCCTAAGAAATGTTAGAGTCAGAACAGTATTATTTGCACTTACGAGAAAAGCTCAGGGGTAAAAAATTGGCTATGGTTCCTTCTAGACTGTGAGAGTTATCCAAGTGATCATCTAGTGACACCGCTGGAGAACTGGCTAAACAGTACGACTCTGTGAGGGCTTTGACCTTGGTGAGGCAGATCTCTGGATGAAAAATAATAATAAAAGTTGTAAATTGTTGGTAATTGGAGAAGAACTAGTTTTGTGAAATCGTAATGAGTATAAACATAATTAAGCCTCTTAAGATAGTATCACTGACTGCAAATTTCTAATAAGTATAAACATAATAAAGCCTCTTTAGATAGCATCATTCCTAACAGTGTCAGCCACAATGTCTCATGTGAATAGCATGAATATTAGGAACATTTGTGGAGAAAAGATTGTTCACATAGCTTGTAGAAAGTCTGTTAGGATCACAAAATATGTTTGGGGTAATGGTTTACTTATCAAAACTGAACTGGAACCTGAAGCTTATTGAATGAGTACTCACATATGATTTAAAACCCATAACCAACAATCACAAGCTCTGAGCTCTAGCTTTGAGTTAACCAATCCTGTAATATCTTCTCCATACCTTATTTTCCTAATTTTGGATGGTAGGGTACTAATACTATTGCATCCTATGCATCCAATAGCACTATAAAAGTTGAATATGTGGGTTAGTGATAACTGAATTTCTTAAGAACTTTAAATGGAAGATACTAAGGTCATTATAAGGATAGTGGTCAAGATTATGCATGTATTTTATGAGTAGAATCTTACATACATCCTGAGGGGAGAATAGGAATTTAGGACCTATGTTCACAAAAGGATTTTGTTTTGGATTTGTATTCTCACATGAATAGTTAGATTGAAGACAACATCAGTGTTTTAGAAATTTGAAATTTAATTCAATAAAGTTAAGAACAAGGAGGGTACTTTCACCATATTTGCTGCTGTGCATCTGTACTTTGAAAGAAGTTTTCCTAAGTTAAGCATAAGCTTTGAACTGGAAGCATTCCTTTTATTTTTATTTTTCCAAAATGAAAGAATATGTCCTTCCTGATCTTTAGGGGTACAAAATAGAAAACATAAAGAAAAATCAATCTTCTATAAACTTTTTCTTCTTAATGGGACAGAATGACTTGGTTGTATTTTATGATTGATGTAACTGAAGGCAGATGGCAGTTTCATAGAATTATAGAGTCATGGAATGGTTTGGGTTGGAAAGGACCTTAAAGATCATCTAGTTCCAACCCCCTGCCATGGGCAAGGACACCTCCCACTAGACCAGATTACTCAAAGCCCCATCCAGCCCGGCCTTGAACACTTCCAGCGATGGGGCATCCACAGCTTCTCTGGTGATCCTGTCCCAGTGTCTCACCACCATCACAGTAAAGAATTCCTTCCTAATATCTAATCTAAATCTACCCTCTTGCAGTTTAAAAATCTTACCCCTCATTCTATCGCTACACTCCCTCATAAAGAGTCCTTCCCCATCTTTCCTGTAAACCCCCTTTAGGTACTGGAAGGCTGCAATAAGGTCTCCCCAGAGCCTTCTCTTCTCCAGGCTGAACAACCCCAACTCTCTCAGCCTGTCTTCGTAGAGGTGGTGCTCCAGCCCTCGGATCATCTTCATGGCCCTCCTCGGGATCTGCTCCAACACCTTCATGACCTTCTTAAGTTAGGGGCTACACAGGTGGATGCAGTACTCCATGAGTACTCCATCTCACCAGAGCTGAGTACAGGGGCAGAATCCCTTTCCTCGACCTGCTAGCCATGCTTCTTTTGATGCAACTCAGGATATGGTTGGCTTTCTGGGCTGTGAGCACACATTTCCTTCTCATGTTGAGCTTCTCATCTACCAACACCCCCAAGTCCTTCTAGTCAGGGCTGCTCTCAATCCATTCTCTGCTCAACCTGTATTTGTGCCTGGGATTGCCATGACCCAGGTGCAGGACCTTGCACTTGGCCTGGTTGAACTTCATGAGGTTTGCACGGGCCCACCTCTCTAGCCTGTCCAGGTCCCTCTGGATGACATCCCTTCCCTCCAGTGTGTTGACCATACCACGCAGCTTGATGTCATTGGCAAACTTGCTGAGGGTTCATTCAATCCCACTCTCCATGTTGCTGACAAAGATGTTAAACAGCACCAGTCCCAGTACTGACCCTGAGGAATGCCACTCATCACTGGTCTCCACTTGGACATAGAACCACTGACCACGACTCTGAGTGCAGCCATCCAGCCAATTCCTTGAGTGGTCCTTCCATCAAATCCATGTCTCTCCAATTTAGAAACCAAGATGCAGGACAGTGTCAAATGCTTTGCACAAGTCCAGGTAGATGACATCAATTGCTCTTCCCTTATCCACCAACACTGTAATGCCATTGCAGAAGGCCACCAAACATGTCAGGCACAATTAGACTTTAGTAAAGCCATGTCGGCTGTCACCAATCAATGCAGTGGTCGTGTTAAACCACTCCAATTTCAACTGGATCTGAGAATTTAAATGAGCAAGATGCTGAGATCTAGATGAGCATTTATTTGGTGCATCAAATCTTTAATCAAAATACAGTCCTGCCAGATTTAAAATGGGAAGATGTTTTGATGTTATATGTTTATTTCAACATTTGACAAGAAAACAAAAGTAACAAATTTTCTTCTCTTATTTAGCTTTGAAATCCATGTCTGTGTTTTTCTGAGATGAAAAAATGACATCTTGATTTATTCTTTTATATAAAATATACTATTTATATATCTCGGTGATGCAGATTTTAATTCCAAATGGTAAATTCAAAATATGCTACCTAAATTAAACAATACAAATCAGTGAGAGCAGAGTTCCTTTTCTAAAGGAGATCTTAAGAGTCTTCCTCAACTGTGTGACCCATCTCACTGTCTGTTGGCTTTTGCCAAGGGCAAGACACCAGTGCCCAGCCCATAGGGAGCACAAGAATATGTAGGCAGACCTTCTAGTGCCTCTGTGCGAAGTACTTGATGACTGGAAGATTAGCTACAAATTGCTTCTCTGTTTATTCTAGAGCTCTGAAGACTGCCAAGAGCATATTTAGTTTGTCTAGGAGATAAAAAGCATAGGGAGTTTTTACACGTCAAAACAAGTTTTAATTGTTCTCTTTAATTTCCAAGTTAAAAAAAAAATATGTATTAGGTATTTTTCATTAAAAACACATTAGCAGCTTCTTAGGCTTGGTTTTGACCTCTCTGAAGACAAAAATCATATGTACTACTTAGAAATTATTTGTGTGCATATCTTATGAAAGTATTGAGTCCTTATGGAACTGATAAATACACAAACAGCCTTGAAACAAATTCAGTGAGGAACTATCTATGTGTTTTTTACTGCATAGATTACTTGCTGCCGGCAAACGAGTTTTTAGATAAAAGTTTCCAGTGAGGGAATTGTTTTTTGTTTGTTTGTTTGTTTGTTTCATTGTAAATCCTTAGGAAGCCTAAAAAGATTGCTTTAGTCAATTTGCTGAAGCAGGCTTTCATTAGAGATATACTGAGCAGTGCGTTAATCAGTACATGAATCCACCAATTTCAGATAATTGGTGCTAATCATCATTTCTCAGCATAAAAGGACTTGAGCAAGGATTTTCGTCAACCACAAAATACGCGAAGGCACAAGGCCTTACAGGCATGATGCAAGCTCATCCTCTTTCATGGAGCCTACCTCTTCACTGGGCTGAACTGGTGCTAGATGTACCAAAGGACACAGACTAATTAAAATTACATGCTCAGAATTCTGGATCTTGGCCACCTTGAAAGAAATCTGTTGCCCAGAAGTAGGCACCCGTCTGCATTTGTACAGCAAGAAAATAAGACAGGGAGCACCTCTGTCGCTTTGTCTAACTGGCACCGCACGGCTGGCATTCAGGCAGCTATGCTTACTCCCTCCTTATCAAAACAGGATGGCTGCATCCAGTCTGCTTTTCTTGGATGCTCCTTGTTCCCTATTCACCCCTGAGCCTTGTCTGGAAGCAACTTGAGTTCAGGCAGGCCACAGTCATGCCATGGACTCTGTTAGCAACTCAGCAGTATGTTTTGTGTTCTAATACAGATGTGGCCACAGGCTCCCTCTTCCCAAAGGCTGAGGTGCCCCAAAAATGCTGTCCAAGATATTCCAGCCACTAAAAACCCCTGGGAACTGGTGAGAAACGGAAATATCTTCGCTTCTGTCATATAATAATGAGGCATAAGGACTAGAAAGTCCTTGCTGTTTTAAGAAGTGTTTGCTATCTTATTTGAAGATACATGAATTACTTAATAGACCATTTGCTTGAAAAGAAAAATGGTGAGTGCAAAACCTTTGTTATCCCTGAGAAAACTGAAATACACAGCTCCGCTTCTTTTAAAGGCTAGGCTTCCCTTGGGTCATCCTGGAATGAAAAAACAGGGAGGGTTATCCTATCTCCCTCCCACTAAAAATGGTCAGTTGTACAGCAAAAAGAATTACTCATATGTGTGACACAGGGAAAAAAAGTAATGTGTTGCCACACAGTGGGACATGAAGATTGCAATAGGACAACTGTGAACTAACCAACTGTTCTTGAATATAGCCTTACCCCCTGCTCATACTGCAGACCTTCTAAAGCCAGAATGGGAGACTCCAAGCACACCTTGTACCTTCTTGCAACCTTCTGCATAAGGTTTGGGCTATAATCCTGTCTAAATGGTTCTGCCAGTGTCCTTACCTGACCAAACGCTAGGCTTTTGGTTAGGATTGTTACCTGTGATGGAAGTATTCTGGGTTTGAAACCCTTCAAGGCTGAAGAAAGAATTTGACCCATCTCTTTTTCTTCAGGATAAGTGCTGTAAATCATAGTTTGTGATATAAAAGGTGGGAACGGTCTATTTATGTTGCTTTAAAATTAGATCCCTGCAGTGCATTTTGCAGCCAGCTTAATCATATGCAAGTTTGTTAACACTTTCAACAATCTCCTTCTAGACGAGGTCTCAGCAGACTTGGGTAAATAAACGCTTAGTTACTAGACATGTCTAGTCCAGGAAGCTGGATTATTGAAAGCAGGTCTTTGAAAACTAATATGCTGGAGTTTGAAACGCAAATAATTTTTCATGTTTGAGATTTAAATTATTTGAATCTGGTTTTCTACCTTTCTGATTGCTTCTATGAGAAACAGATGGCATTAGTCTAACAATAACATACAGGACATGGTCTCCCTTGGCAAGTCATTTCAAAAAATTCCACTTACAGAATCCAAAAATTGGCAAATGTTGCCTCAAAATGTTTCTTCATGCTGCTCCACAGTACAGGAAGCACTCTTCACCCAGATGTCTGATCTTAAGGCGCCTTTTAGCTAAGGACGTAAGAATTGCCTTCCTGGCTCAGATCAGTAGTCCATGCTGTCTGCCAGGGAGCAGTGTTAGATGCATAACATTGCATCTGACAAATCAATGCAAAAACCATGCAGATTTTGGCTAGATAGCAATATGTCTATAATAGTATTCTTCTTGGTGTTTAAAATCCTTGAGATATGAAGTTTCATATTCCTTTTATGCATGGTCTTGTACATGTTTCAATTTTAATTGTCCACTTTATAATATGTAAATCAAAATTCCCTGAGCAAAATAGCATCCTCCCCAGAATCAGCTTTCCATCTGCAAGATGCTGTAATCATCTCTTCACTGCAAAAATGACTGCCTGAAATGCTGTGGCCATTGAAAACCTGGAGATCAGAATAGATGGCCACTGTGGTGTTTTCGGTCTTAAAATCTATTGTATACAATACCGTAAGCATGCACTGTATATTCCTAAACTACCTGAAATCCATGTGGACTTAGCTAAATGAATACACAGGCTTTACACCGTGTGTTGCCTTCCATTTTGCAAAGTTCAGCTGGCAAAATATAACAGGATGAGTGTAAGACTTTATTAGGCATATCTGAATGGAGAGAACATTCCATTTTTGAAGTAGAATGTGGGGCTTTAGCCACCTGTCTCCAATTGTACTCAGTGTGACTGCAAGATTAAAATGCCATCTAGCTCACTGTGAAAATATGTCCCGTAACACCTTCTTTTAGCTAGAAGCACTAATGCCAATAACAGCCCAACGGAGAATCAATTTTATTTTTATACTTCCAGTGACTAAATATTTTATACAGAGCTCTGGCAACATTGTTAGAAACTCTAAAACACAAAATTGGGGTTGAAAACTTGTACTGGCACTGAGAAAAACTGCGTGTGAAACAGTATGTGCTAATTTAATAACCAGCACAAATGGTAACAAAAAGAACCACATTCGCCTGACAAATTCATATGAAGCAGAATGTGAAATCAAAAACGCTGTGAAATAACTATGCTGATAAATATTGAAATTAAGTTAAATTAGCAGACTGCAGTTTTATTTTATTTTTATTACTATTTTGAGTGCATAGCATGTTTTAAACGTCTTTTGATCTTTAAAAAAAAAGCCTATGCAAAACCAGACAGCAGTTTGGTAAATACTGTACATAAACTTTTGTAAATGGTATGATGTCAGACATATTTTCTAGACTTCCTCCATTCTTTTTCTGAATTACAAGGCTCCAAAGCTGTAACACACTAAATAAATCAAGTGCAAGTCATAACCAAAGTTATGGGCAGTCTTTCCAGTTGATAGTTAAGTGTTATTTCTGCAAACTCACACCTTGAAAGTAGAAAGATCAGCAAAATTGGACCGTCTTGATGGAAACATTAGCTAAGGAGATCTACTGAAGGTATCATTGTTATGTGTGTTTAAATATGTGTTTAAATATCATTAAATGTATTTAAATATAATTATTTAGTGTTTAAATATGAATTCCCATTTTAAGTTCCAGGTGTTTCACTCCAATGTAGAAACAGGTCCTTTTTCACTAAATGCAGCTGACTAAGATTTCCTGTGCTGTTTCACAAGTGCTTCTGTTTAAATTCCTTTCTAGAACAAAAGGCCTAAATAGGGTCTGAAAGAGGAATAATTTGTCTGCAGAGAAGTGGCCATTGGATCAGACTCAGGAATTTTTACGCTGCATCTTTCGTGTAGGATTCTGATCCTAAATAGGGCAGTGTTAGGACTGTCTTTATTGTCTCATACAGTATTATGCTTTAGAGAAGTTAATTCTGTGGAACATTAACACAGGAATTAGACTTTTTCATAGCAGGGATCTTTGAATTATCTTTACATCAATGCCCTTTTTCGCAAATAAGAATAATTAACAATAAATGCAAAGAAGAAATCTACAAGTCTGCATTTGGTATACCGAACATTAGAGGTATTAATTGTATAGAAGTATCTATATTAGAAAAACGTTATTGTAATTTGTTGCTTGTCATTATGTTCCTTAACGTTTAAGCATTTAATCGGTTATTGCCTTTGGAAAAGTAGTACCTCCTATTTTCAAATGGGGAAAACGAGACAAGCACAGCTGAATTCCTGAGTGTTTTTGAAGTACAAATTCATCTTCAGATCTTTTAGATACCCTGTTCCAGTTCTGGAAAGAGCAAAGAAGACTATAAATTACATGATATTTTGTTGTTGATAATTTTAACATGTAACCTCCCTGGGTGGTGCAGAAAGATTGCGACTGAGATAGAAACAGACCTCACGTCTCTTCTATACCTTTACATCATGCTTCATCCTTCAGCACTATGCTCCGAATGAAAGAATAAATTTCACTAAGAAAGGAGATGAATGGTCTATTTGCATTACCGTCATTTTGCAGAATGACACAACCCTGATGCCATCCCCTGTTAAAAAGAAAGGCTGTCATCTATGCCAGCACCTTATTCAAACAAATGAGTCCAAAAGATCATGTGTATAAAATATAATTAAATGTAGCAGAGTTTAAGCCATTGAAAACATCAAAATATAGAGGACTCTGTACAGACATATAGCTGAAGTAAGGAGATTTGTCATGTCTTCTAATTGCTAATGGGTCTGTAGAATTGCTCTGAGTGCATGCCTCAGCATTTCCTTTTAATCTGCCTTTATGCCTGTTGGACTTCTTGTACTGCTAATCCACTGCTTTCACTCAGCCAGCTTTACTCTTATCACTCCTCACCTGAATTTTGTGCAGAATCATCAGTGCTGGAGAGTTTCTGAGATTGCTGCTGAGACACAGCAAAGGGACTTTTTCTTCTTGTGCATCTGCTGCACATTTCCTTGCCTTTCTTTACAGAAGTTTTATATTAACTTGGGGGGGATACTGACACACTCCAGTTAAACTACATAACTTTTTTTTTTCAGAAAATATTCCACTGTTGTGATGGATTGCAGGTTTTTATCATTATTATCTTTTCAATACCAAGTGCTCAAGCAACAGAGGAAAAACTGTTACTGTCATCTTCTCTTTTATGTTCTTTAACATTGGACCATTATATGGTTTGTGAGAAAAAGATTGCCCTGACGTCTATACAACTCTTGTACTTGAATACTCAGATAATAATCCTGACTCTGGGCTAATGTAGTGTGGCCATGCCCAAGTCACTTCACTTCTGCTTCTCCTCCTGTAAAACTTGGAGGAGAACATATTTCTCTGTTAAGTCTTCTGATATACAGGAGTACAGTAGAGTATCTCTGTGACACAGATGCTGAACAACATTTACGTCACTACTCTCAAACTGGAATTAAAACAGCAAATGTTATTTATACATATTTCATTCTAATTGAGCAGTAGTATAAAAAGAGCAATCTGACTGTTTTTAACCTTAGATCAGGGGAAATCACAGGGCCACAGTTTTTATTTTCTTCAATGTTATACAGTGTCACAGCCCTCTTATTTTAACAAAAAAATAGCTTCCTATTGCTACCATCTATGACCTGTCATTCAGAGTATTTTCACATAAGGAAAACAGGTTAAAAAAAAATAGCAACCTCTTCAGTAACAGAGATGGCACTCTCACTCTAGTTATTTTTCGTAATACCACAACCCTAACGGATTTAAGTCTCATTTAGACATAAATATGAAATCAAATAGCAGATAGTTCAGTGTCTGGAGAATGTATCAGATGTCCAATGGATATTTATAAAATAGATAGGCAATGAATGTCGAAATCTCTGCCAATTTATGTTTTTCTAAATTTCTGGGCTTTTAGCCATTTGCTGCTTGCTGCTTTCCTTGCTTCCTGCTGTGAAGTTGTATATGCCTCACAGTCAGGAAGGGCTGGAAGGCACACTTACAAGTACCGCGTCTGCTGGTTTTGAACCTGTAGTTAAAATAACATTATTTTTTTCTTCCTTGGTAAGTTAAACACTAGTAATGATAGAGTTGTCTTGTCAAATCTAAAGGTAAGAAAGAAAAATGTCAAAGCCTACTGTTGTAAGTTTTGGTGAGGATAAAACCCCATGTAATAAAGAGGAACCCTCGCTGCTGCAGAGGTCAGCATTAATAACTGTCAAGTAAATTCACATATAAAAGGAAACTGTCAGGTCAGAGTTGCCTGCTCTGTGTGTGCAGCATCGCTAGGTGTGCTGACAATAGAACAAAAACAGTTCTTTTTTCATCCTTAGTTCAACCTGACTTATATCAACATCTTCAGGTGTATTGATAAGACCTAGTATCCCATTGCTTCAAAATGAAATAAATATTTTTCTTCATGAAACTTTTCTGTATATTGTTATGTCTAGAGATTTATTTCTTTCCTAGACTGTCACCAGACCCAGGCCAGAATTACAAAATGGATTATATCATCTGTACGTCAAGGGGTCAGCAAATTCAAAATGCATGTCACCTGCTCACTTTATTTTTCTCTGAAAATGAAAGATACAAAATAATAAAAAAATTCCTAGACAAAATGAGGTGAAAATAGCCACTATGAGCAAATATATTTCATAATAAAATACACAAAATGAACTGAGTTAAATACAGAGGTAGATGACTTGAATACTTGGTAGATGGACGGCCACTCCAGCCCCTGTTGGATGCTGTTCTTGGTCTGACGCTCACATGTGAAGAAAGAACCACTGGCTCCTTTACTTTTGTCTAGGCATTTTCTGATTTGTATATAGGCTCTTCCATGTTTAGCAGGCGATCTGCACTGCTACCTTGGCAAATAAAGCCTTCTATTGTACTACTTTATATTCTTTACTCGAGATGATTTGTAAGATTATTTAACTTTTTAAAACACAGTGTAATTCAGTAATTAAGTGAAAATAGTTTTAACATGTATACATGGGACTTAACATAACACTGATTCTGAAATATCAATAATTCTCACAGTGACAAAATCACTATCTACACTGAAGATTTTGAAAAAGGAAGTTTAAATAGAAAAATAAGGGACAATTTTGTGAAAGCACAAACAGTAACAAATGCAAAAGTCTGCTGGAGCATGGTACCTTGTGTACTGGAGCTAGCTCTGTAGACACATTAGAGTCTATATTCACAGAATATTCAGCCTCTTCTGAAAAATTAGCAGGTTTTGCTACATCACATTTTCAAGTTCTGTAGTTTGCAAACATGAGGAAGACCTTTGGATATGGAACTGAAAATTCATGTTGTTGAATGAACTGGATAGCACAGCACCTCATCGAGGAGACATTTGTAATAATGGTTAATACTCCAATGGAAAAAGCTACAAAGAAATCTAACATTTGAAAAATGAAGCTGAAGGAATTCAGATTAATATTGAAACATAAAAGTTTAATCAAGGATAATTAATTGCAAAAACTAGCCTTCCACCATTTGTTGTAGTTTTAAACCAAGACTGAATGTCTTTCAAAAGTCTATGATGTAGATCCTGTTGAAATTACATGTCTGAGATTGATATTCATCACAATTTTGCCTTAAGAAATCTAAGAACCAACCACTAGTACTTACATTGTTTTATAATTTAAGTAATAAAAACTGACATCAATATTTTGATTTATGGGGCAGCGAAAACTCCATTAATAAAGTAACATAGTTACAAGTGCAAGTACTCAAAGTTACAAAATGTCAAAACCATGTTTGCCAATATGGAGATCTATAAATTGGGCAAATCCAGTTATATTTTTGTGTTATCAGTCAATGACACATACCTGACGTTAACCAAGACAGCAGAATATTACTTAGCTTTTCCTAAAGAAGGCAAGGCAATGGACATTTATTTTTAAAATTATTAATTTTAATATCAAGAATGCAATATTTTCATTTTAGACGTCAATCATTTTTGTGTTGAAACTTCAAAAATATTCAAGGAAAGTTTCAGTTCACATCTTTAAGGTGGACAAAGGTAGAAACAGTTGAAAATGCTTTCTTACAGTAGATCTTGATCAGTCTTCTCTTTAGATAACCTCAGCTGCAAGTTTTTCTTATTGCGTACCTATAGAAATTTGCCTTAATACTAAAAAACGACTATGTGTATTTCAGCCCTCTGTGTTTCCCCCCTTAGAGAGGGATTAATCTTACCCACCACCAGCTCTCAAGTAGTTAGGCATCTGGTCTAAGGAAGTCATACAAGCTCCTTCAACAGTCAGTGATAAGATGTAGGTGTCTCCTGTGAGTGATTTTTCCCATCGAAGGATGGCATGTATATAGCTTCTAGAAGTGCTTCTCCCCGGTTGACTATAAAAACAGCATTGGTGATGAGTTTAATTTAAACTTCTGGCTTTTAAAATGCTAAAGTGAGATGTGAAACTCCAACAGGTTTATGATCTCTCTTAACAAACCATTCATAAGAAATATCTCGCAGATCTTAACCCAGTCCTTCAACATGTGTTTGTGTGAATAAATCCTAATTCATGCAAATGCTTGTGTACATGGGCGTTGGCAATGGATCTGGTTCCTTCGGTAGTGGAATGACACCGGTGGATGGCAGAGCTGAGATGACAGCACCAACCCATGCTAACCTGTCCTCTCAGTAATCAGACCCAACTGCAAGTCCTCTGACGAGGTTGGTGTCTTCTTATATTAACGACTTAAGATTTTATGTGCATGCTTCTCTATGAAATAAAGTGGTAATACAGCACCAAGTCTGTTTTATAGCAACTCCAACAATTACCAACATCAGTTACACAGTGGGTTGGTTACTTTCCTTGTAGCATATTGAGCCAGACACCCTTCTGAAGTCCAAGTAATTCATTCTACAGTGTTTTCAATCTACCTGTGCTGTTTTGAGTTATCCTGCAATTTTCTTGATAAAAGAAGTATTTGTGTTCCCTGATTATATTGGAAAATTAATTAACTGAGTCCTTGGTTTATTATACTAGCAGCTGGACATACAAATGTACATTTGTGTAAGATGTCCTCCAAACTTGCTCTAGCACTAAATATATCCTAATTGTCACCTAAATTCCCCCTTGACAGCTGCTTTATAGTGCCAGTTCACCTATTAGTATCCTCCATTACGCATAAACAGAATAACAGACGTAACATTGTAAGTGTTAATTTAGGATATTTCTAACATGTTTTGTAAAATGGCAAACAGTGTTATGATAGAATCCATTTGCTGATTAGATAATGAGGGAAAAGGTGAGAGGCATGTTAGCTTTGGTACTGCAAAAGTAATATTTCCCTTACTGAAGGTGAGTGAGTCCAAGGTGTTATATATAAAAACCTGTCCCTACTGAAAGCAATGGCAAAGCTGTCACATTCTAAAGGGAACATGAATTCACTTTATTTGTATCAAATATCTGTCTGTAAATCAACTAAAAATGATAATTCAAATCAATCAGCAAAGTACAGAAAAGTAAAGGAGTAAGGTGCAAGTTTTTCAATAAGATTAGAACAGGAATCACCACATTGAAATTTAGCCAACTACACATTTAAGATTTAATTCAGTCATCCAATATTTCTCTCTAATCAATGGAAGGAGATATACATTTGCAAAGAAAAAGTCACCTACCTTAATAGGAGGGAAGGGATACTTCTCTCCCTACACTGACTAGGAGAGTCTAACTTAAACTCAACACGTGTCTTTGAGACGGTTACTTCAATTCCTTGGCATCAGGACTTACTCCTGCTGAAGGGACAGGATCTGTCAACCATATATAACAGATGGTCTGAATTTCTTATCGCTCTCTTGAATTTAGGTCTCATCATAACTACCAAAGTTTTAGGTGCCCCAAGGAGTATGGTCTAACTTCTGGTTGGGGTCAGTGCTCTGAAGGAAAATTCAGCCCAGCCTGACGTGCAGAGATGATGTTTGCCGTGAGCAACCTGCTGGAGGCTTGGCTCTGGTGGGCAGTCTCAGGGCTTGCTGTACCACACCAAAACACAGAGGAAGACAGTCCCTGCTCTTTCCCTCCAGATACTGCCTTTTCTCTTTGCCAAATGCCAGATAAGCTTGCGATGCCTCAAGAAGCAATGGGAATAACTGTGGGGTTTTGTTTGTAAATAAGTGCTGTGCTTTTTCTTGTATACGTGTGAAAGCATTGCTCAGCATTAAATAACGTATTGACCAATATTCCTAGAAGCTCTGAAAATGAGGTGTCACTACCTTTCCTTTCCTCTGCTGGTACATTTTGGAAGCTACTAAATGAAGCTTAATTTTTCACTTAGACATTAACTTTAAAGTTTACTCTATAACTGTGTTTTGCTGTCATAAATTTCAAAGGCCTGAGAATCCACCCACCTCAGACAGTTGTCCAGAAGGTGATAAAAACTCAAAGTATGTGCTGTCTTGACAGCATCAGCTGGAAACAAGATATATCATCCGTGATCATTCCTGGGCCCTTGTCGTTAGGCTGTAGGTCTGGCAGGCTACTGTGTAAGGTTCACTTTTCTGATATTCCCCCAAAGAATATGCTATTTCCTTGTCATCTGTGTTAAACTTAGTGAAAAAGATTTATACTGCAAATGCATCTGCAGTTCATTTAGGTGTTTACAATATACCTGTATCAGATAGCTTTTTTTTTTTCCCCTGAAGATAATTGTCGTCATTTATTTCCTCAAAAATTTATTTCCTTTGTATGAAATGAGTTGAGATGATGCATGAGTGATCACACAGAGAGAGATACTGAGATTTTAAGTAGCAAGTGTATCTTTGGCAATAAAATAATTCAGAATAAAAAAGATTTACTGCATGTGTTGTTGTGAGTGAGGGACTTACAGAAGCAGATTCAAGGGATGAAAAAATAAGGGAGTGAGTGATTTGTATTTATTTATGTGGGATGATGAAAGGGATAATGTGCATTACCTTGATGAACTGGCAGTCGCCTTAGCAGATTTGGTGAGTCATCTGTGTGGTACCACGTTGAGTCACCACGTATTGTTAGACGCCGTTGCAATCACAGAAAGACTTATTGAAAAGAAGTAGATTATGTAAGACAAGCAACTAAATCCCCATCAGAATTCTGCCTGAGACAGAGTGAATTCAGCCTGCGTGCTCACCATTTGGCAAAGTCATGAGTAACTGGCAGCCTAGGCGTATAATGCAATGTTCGGGGTGCCTCTGGGCTCCCCTGTTGGGGATAAAACTCTTGTAAAAAGCTCAGCTGCTCTGTGTCAGTGTGAAATGCAAGTTGGCTATGGCTGTCGGAGCAGTGAAAGCTGCCCCTTTGTAAATCCACTCTGCTCTATACACAGCACAGCAGAGTCGCAAGCAGGAGCGACGTTCACCTGTAACAGGGAGCGCACAAAATACAGCAAACAGGACAATTTATGGCATGTGTTTAATGCAGTTTAATGCACCCAGTTTAATGCATTACCAAATTGTCTACTGAAAAAAAGCAAGCATGATTTTTCTTTTGTTTATCATTAAAGGTGGATTATTGGCTAACTGAGATGTTGGCATGGAGTCCAGTGGCTGAATTTAGACTAATTTTCAGTGGGAACAGTCACAGAGGAAAACGAGTTATATGAAAACTGTAGGCATACCTGCTGCCTTTTATTCCAGGAAATCAATGATTCCTGTTGAATTCAAATGTTTTTATTATTATCCCTTGAGCAAAGATTTGGTACACGGTTAAGTAGATTTGTAGGTGATGACTCAATGTCTATGAGGGCAAATTTGCATTTTGACAGTGAATTCAATATAGTCAAGATGATTTACCTGATCTCAGGACAACACCCCCAGTCAATACTAAATTCAAGACCCCTAGTCAACATTAAATTCAGGACCCTGCATAAAGCAATACATGATTTCAGTGGAAGCAGCACCTGATTCTTTAATGAAACTTCAGGCCAACAATACCAGGCTTTTCCGTTCTTTGTTTACAAAATAACTTTACAAAGGCTCTCAGAATAAATTTTTTAAAATCCAGCATAACTCAGTGTGAGATTAGAAATCAGGAGTTTTGTCTGAGTCAGAAATTAGGACACTGGCTTTAACATATATGTTTATGCTCTATATTACTTTATTTTCATTCTTTTGTAGGTATTGACTCAATGTCACCTGACTGTTGAACAAAACTACCCTAAAGGTTTTACACATTGGGAAAAATTAATTAGATTATTCTAGGTTCTCCACTCAGTGAGCTCAGTTGTTATGACAACCAAACTTTTACCACTTTCTTAACCTCAGTCCTTTTGATTTCTGCAGTTGTAAAGAAAAAAAAAATTCATCTAAATTGTGAAAAAAAAATCTATAATTTGCAATATTTAGAGCCATGCAGTTCACCTTCGGCAATAATGACCCTGCTTAGTAACTTTCTTAAAGTCTTCTAAGGTCCAAAGTGTTCTTCCAAGGTCCATTGAAAACTCAGTGTAAAAAGTATCCACAACTCTCCACTGGTCCTACGTGCTCATTGATGAGGGCATCCTTTAGAGATTACAGCTAAAATAAATATAATTACTGTAGTTCTGAGGTCTGATCCGAAGATGGCTTGCAGGAGAACCCAGTTTGGCAAACAGGGTCTTTTATTACTATTATTTTGATTGTACTCAGGAAATGAGGCAGTTTCGTGTCAGGGGGTGACGTGATGCTTGTGTTTACATGTATAGCTTTTCCTGACAGAAACTTTCAGTTTGCTTCCAGCTTTTTGGTTTTCTTGACATTACTGAAAAAAGCAATTGCACTTGCTAAGTATTTGAAGCATCTTCCTTTTAGAAATAATATGCTGTATGATTTTTCATTGATAGAGGATAAAAACATTCGTGTGACAAAGGCTACAAGACTGGCTAGAAAACAGAGGAGTGTATTGTTCAGTGAAGTTTTGTGTAAGATTTTGTAGAGTTGTTAGGTCCAGATAAAGTAAAAAACTTAGACTGGGCATACTTCCACTCACCTCCGGCATCCCCATGGAGTGTAAACCAAAGTTTGATGATTCCATACCTGCATTCCCTGAACATGGTCTGGGGAGAATTAGACGCTTCAAAGTACAGCTGCATTGAAGCACGTGGAATGAGCTGGCAAAAATGGTCAACACAAAGGTATTTCTGAGAATCCCATCCCTGTGAACTTTTGTAATAAAATGGATGGGAAACTAAGGAATATCTGCCCGGTTCTCTTTCTGGAGGAGACGAAAGCATTTCAGAAGGAACTTCATAGAAGAAGCTCCTGTAATTTTTTAGTTGTATTGCACTAGATTGGATTCCAGTCTGGATTTACACTAAATGAAGCAAGGGCACAGGCCCAAGCAGTGACATGGGATTGTCCATATTGCTTAATTTTGACCCAGTTCCTGTTGTGGTTTTGGCGCATGGCTGCTGGTGCTCATACTCAGTTGTACCCATTTGTGAAGCCATCAGAAGCTGATGGGTGTGAAATGACTGAATGTATATTGCTGTATTGTAATGAGTATGGGGTTTTAAAGGCTTAAAAATATATTGACCTTTATTGCTGATTAATTAATAATCAATCCAATTTTTGAGCTATTAACTGCCGGTATAACAGCACAGTATATATAGATATATGCAGGAACTCTGTGTTGACCGTTGGTGAGAGGCAGGAATGAGCCGCTTTCATGTTTTTTAGTGAAGATGTCTTTATAATAATGTGAAAGTAATACAGTTTAAAACTTGCCTTCATTTTTAAACCTCACAAAACACACAAGTCAAGGTTGAACAAGACAATTTCAATAATTTGAAGTCAGCCATGTGAACTTTTTTATTAGTTTGTTTCAATACAAACTCAGAGAAATTTATTGTTTGTATAGAGACAAGAAAAAGATATAGCAAAAAAGGTTCAACAAGTAAAATGAAGATATACGTGGAAAGCCTGCTGAAAATGATAGACATCCAAATGACAATCAGTCCCTCTGTAGTTTCAGTGTTGCTGTTTCTTCTTGATTAGCTTATCATACAAGACTTTGAATAACAAAGAAGATCAGCAAAAAAATGGAACTTAAGTGAAAGAACTGGCAGAAGACACAATTTCTCATAAGCACTTCTTTAGAGGTAGTGAGGGCCAGGTTGTGCATGAAAGACCATGAGACCACACCTGGAAAGGTGTAAATTACACGTGTAAATTCTGCTGCACGTCACTCCCTGCCCAGAAAGTATGAGCATGCTAAAAACACACGCAAGACTTATGTAGGTGGGGACAGACAAGGGGGATGGAGCCAGGAGAAAGCATAACAGAAAAATTTCCAGTCTGATTTATGCTGTTCATGTTTACTGGGATTCCACATGTCATTCCCCAAACCCTTCCTGTCTAAAGTCATAAATTCCTTTGCCTAATAAACAGGAAATCACTGTGGAAAAAGGATGCCATCCACAGGGAACTGCAGGATTCACCCATACTTTTACTATTGGATTTACATCATGGTTTGCGTCAATGTGTTCTAGGTCATGATCAATAAGTTGAGAGACAATTATAGAGAGGGCATTGAGTATATGCCTGTTAAAAACTGTTTGAAAACTGAAAACTGTACTTAGTGTCCAGGTCTTAGGAGAGAGTATCCTGTGTGCACTGGCTGATGGGGACTTTTCATTCTCATTGGAGACCTCTTGAGAGCTCACAACTCTGTACCTAGTATGGCCCACCTCTGTCTAGTAACAGTGAAAAATCTCATGAGTAGAGAATGCACTGTTATTACAAGGAAATTGGATCCCAAATGTAGTTTTCTCACACAACAGCCATTGTCTGTGAGCAGCACCACTGTATTTGCCGGTTTACATGCTCAAGGAAAAGCCTTCTTCAGCTATCTTTTCCTCACCCTCTATCATGCATATTTAAGTCTATCACATACCATCAGTCTCATACTCTCTGCTACTCTCTGCCTCGGCTGTGTTCTCTTATTCTAAGAAAATGTGGATCTCAGACCTGGATGGATTGCTTCATTAGGTGCCGTAGGCAGAGCACGCAAGAAAGTTGGGAATCACTGCTCCACATAGCAGGGAGCTACCCCAGTTGTCTGATCAACTGTAAGTGCCTGTTCAACATCTTCCTCAGGGCTGGTAGCTGCGTCCAGTCCCTGGCACAGTTAATTGTCTGTATGGAAGAACCTGGATATCTCTGAAATGGTTCTCAAGTCTCACTTTAGGTGCCTGTGAATTTATCCTTCCTGTCTGGGAGCCTGGTTCAGTTCCCAAATTATCCAGTGAATATGTTACGGTTTCTCATTAACTGTTTGTTTTCTGTATTCTTTCATGTCCCTGTGTATGGACAAGGAGTAACACCCTAAAAAGGTGTTTGGGGGAAAAAATATTGTTTTGTACTCAGTGACATCAGTCATTCCATTTTTAATCTGCCATCAGATGCATCCCAGGGCACAACAAGAGCAATGAAGGAATCCCACACAATCATCCTCTGAGTTACAGATTTCCTGCTACAGTGTGGTCAGCACGTTGCAACACTGGTCTATCACCTCTGCAAGTTTTCCAAGTCATGTACAAAAGTTCGGTTGCGTGACTTATATATGGGATCAAATCCATTTTTTCAGCACAGGCCTAGTGGGTGCTAAAGGATAAAGATATGACCAGATGATTTTGCAGTCATTATAGGCACTTGCACATCTTATCCTCTATTTTCTTATATGGGGAAAGATAAAAGATTTTTTAAAAAAACATTAACATATTAAAGATGGGATGAAGTAATTGAAAAAAGAGTAAGATAGAATATGTAGGGTCCCTACTGTGTATTTTGTATACAGGTTGGAAACAGTAAGGTTTTATAGCTGTTTCTAAATATGCTAAGAAATTCCTCTTAGCAGGAATCTGCTGCCAGTTTGATGGCTACAACCACTTGGCCAAACATACAGACAAACGGATAGGCTTTGTAATACCTTCAAGAAACATTTCATGATGATTTCCACCAAAACCAGGAAAAAGAATCATAGTTGAAATAGTTTACCACTTTACGGTTTCATTCTGCTTCTCACAGTCCTGACAGCAACAGGATGAACGAAAAAACCTTCCCGACTGTGCCCTTGTCTATCAGTCTTGAGTCTCTTGTCTATCCATTGAACTTTGAATGGTTTCCTCTATAGTGTTTTAATCAGAGCATGCACAGATAACGTAGTTGCTTCTTTTCTTCACTCATCCTTCATGTTATCTTCTTTTTGCCTCCTGTACATGGTTTCTTAAGCTGAAGGCTGTGATATTTAGTGAACAAGCTCACTCTTTCACTGACAGACAGACGAGACTGGCTGCAATCTTTCCAAAAGCACTGCTTCTTCATTTGTATGCACCGCAGCCACCCCTTTCTCTGCAGACTAGATCAATCTCAGTATTAGGGAGATTATATTGCTGTCAGAAAGCCTTCAGCTTTTTCCTCACATTGCTGTAGCACAAGGCTACATATTGAAGCCTAGATGAGCTTGACATTTCATCTCACCCATTCAATATACCAAAAAGGAATTTTGCTTGAAGAAAAAGTGATTCCAATAGAACATTATGTAGTTTATAGGGAACAGTCCCTCTTCTTTGTGATCAAGTTAGAGACAAAGGTTCTCCTTAAGTATAGATGTCATTTCCCAAGATGTTTAGCCAAAACCAGCCTGCAAACACCATAAAGTCCTGTGGGCGACATTTGGTAGAGTAATGAAAAAAATGGGGAAATAGAGTCAAGTTTTCTGAGTTCTGGTCCTAACTATGACTCACTCTATGAATGTGGCTTAATCTGTCACAAAGTATTTCTTTCTCTTCACCTCTAAAACTGGTGAGAACCTTGTAAGCCTTTTATTGATTTTTAATGAAAGCTTGCCAAATATTTTGAGATCAATGTTGTTTTAAAAAATAAGAAGCTAAGAATAAGATAAAAAATAAGAACACAAACTTACCTAATTTGTGTTCCCAGCAAAGCTGCATAAGCACTTCCACCTTTGAGTATTCTGCTGCATAAGATTTGGAATATACAAACTATAAATTTTAAAAGAAACTTTCAGATTTAAAAAACCTCACATGTATTCAAGAGCTTCATATTAGACAGTAGCGTAGCTCAGTTACTTAATAATGGCTTAGTGGTTGCTGGATTTTGGTTTTGTTTTGTTTTCTCTAATGTAAAACTTCCACCCTTGGTAGAAAAAAAATCTAAACATTAGTAGTCTCAGCTATGTATTTAGATTAAAAAAAAAAAATAAAAATCAAGAAAATAGAGGAAGAGTAATAAGGAGATTTACCCGAGGTAATGTATGGACTGGATGATTTCCAGTATGGTCAAAAAAGATGTGATCGGAAGTGAGAACAGCACTTAATTTACAGATAGCCACTCTCTAAGGCAAGATTCTTCCATCTTTCACTTTCTCACAGAATTGATAAGGCCTTAATTTGCTCAATTGGCTTTATGTTCTTTTTTTTTCTTTGAAAAGTAGAAGTTAGACAGAAAAAGTGGTGTGCTTACAGTCTCTCAGAGCTTTTCTGGCTGCATCTCTTGAAATTGTATGTAATCTCTGTTTATGCGAGTGGCACAATTGCTGCTTTCGATGTGCCCATTTGGGTGTGTGAGAATCGCCAAAGTGAACTGCAGATTCAGGATTGGGCACTAAATTCTGCTTGCTCACTTACTTTGGGTGACTGTGCATGGATATGAAAGAAATTCAGGAATGTGGGGCAAATCACGGTGGCCTGTGGACTGGGGAGAGTAAATACACAGTTAGAGTTGTCCTAAAAGCCAGAGGATGTCAACATGACGTTAATGAAAGATTGTGATGGACAGAGTCCTAGCCATATGTTGTTGTTTGGCGGCTTGCTTCTTTTTATTGTGATTAGTGTTATTAAATGTCCACACATTTCTCACCAGATGTGCTGCTAGGCAGAAGGAGCACACATCTCCATTCAGAGTCCTGTTGAGGAATATTATCTTTTGTTTTGGAGTGGATTGGGCTTGTGGTGGGTTTTTTTCCTTCTCTCCTTTCTTTTTTATTCTCTGTTTCTCAACTTCTGTCAGTCCTGTGTGTCATCCCCCCCAAACCCCAGCATTTCCTTCTCTAAAACAATATTCCAGCCCTTTGGATATTCGTCCTATTTCTTGTTGATTTGTGTAAGGGCAACATCTTTGTAATGGTCAGTGGTGAAATTCATTGCCCAAGGTTATAACTGAGGCCACAGAAATATGTGGGCCAGATGTCTGGCCTCCAGAGCACCTGTCATGTGAAGGGTTTGGGGTTTTATTGCTTTGTTTTGCAGCAGTAGAAAGATTCCAATTTGTGAGGAAAGTGATGAAAGAAATGGGAAAATTTAATCCTGTCTTCTCCACTGGAACTGCTGGCACGTATACATGAGAGCAGAGCCCTGTGATAACAAGAAAATTGCTACCTTTCTGCAATTCTGTTCTCATCTGAGCAGGAAATATGCAATGAAGCAGAGCAGTAACCACTAAGGAGGTTCAGGGACAACCCTGGGAGGGTTGTTTTAGCACATGAAGACAAAGCGGAGGCTGTTCCTTTTGGCACGGCTGCAGGCCAAAGTGGTCACAGTAGCAAACCCCAAACCACATGTAGGAGTACAAAGCAAGAAGCGTGTTAGTGAAGACCGGGATGGGTCACCAGAAAGATGAACTTTCTTCCCACACACTTGGTCTTACCCGCTGGGTTATCCTAGGTAAGGCACAGCACTGCTTTGAGCTTCTCTTCCTGTTGACTGCAGGTAATAAGATTATCTTTAGAACTATTTGCAGAATTATGTGATTTCTAATTATGGAAAGTTGCATATTTATTATTATTTGTGAAATTATCTTTAGTTTACACATGCAAATAACTTTCTTCACTCTTCCGTGATTTTTTCCTCAAGGTTTACAATGTACGAATAGATCAAATACTCCAGTCAGCTAATGAAAGAGGAAAAAACATGCAAAACTGAAGCTGTAGACATTCAGAAATGCAGTTTCTGAGAAAATTTTGGAAAAGTTTCGTTTCTGTGCCAGCCTTTTTGCTTGTTTTTATAGATTAAAATTTCATCTAAGAACAGCTGACTGGGGACTAGGTATTTATTTTTTAATTACAAACACCTATTTCCTTTAAGATAGAACAGCTCATTCAAGAGTTTACACTTGCTGTTTCTCATTTTTCCCAGCAAGAGATACACAAAAGTATTCAACACAGTCATATTTCTTCCAAACCTGCAGCAGTTTGCAAGAGCCCAGCTTGACTGTCAGGGATTTGAGATGAATTCTCCATTTTCAGCTCTGAGCTGGAATGTCAGAGATTCTAAACTGGATTTGCTCTTTAGGTTGATGATTATGACTGGCTGGAGGAAGCTGGGGAAATCTGACCAGTCATCATCTGAATTTAATTACTTCCATGTGTGCTGGACTCTGACAGTTAAAGGAGGATTTTTTTATTGCAGGTTTTTGTTTGGTTTGTTGTTTTTTTTTTATATTGACATTATGACCCATGATAATAAAGCTACTTTTAGCAGATAGCAAAAGATGTCAGAAAAAAAGCAAAAAAATGAATTTAAAGGAATAATTGCAAGTTAAGAAGACCTTTGAATTAATGTATTGCATAGGTCTGACAGCCTGAATAATGGGAAAACATTGGTTATGTTCCACAGTGCACAGTTGCAACAATGATGTGAAAATAGAGAAAGATCAGTCTGTGGAACTCTCACTCACATTTGTGACTTCTTATTAGTGTGAGAGTTCCCATACAAATGAACAGGAAACATCTTGAGTTACTTGTTGCCAGTATTTAATAATAGTGCTTGAGATTTGAGCTGAGCTTTAGAGAATCATAGAATCACAGAATCATAGAATGGTTCAGGTTGGAAGGGACCTTAAAGATCATCTAGTTCCAACGCCCTGCCCTGGGCAGGGACACCTGCCACCAGACCAGGCTGCTCAAAGCCTCATCCAGCCTGGCCTTGAACACTTCCAGGGATGAGGCAGCCACAACCTCCCTGGGCAACCTGTTCCAGTGGCTCACCACCCTCACTTTTCCTTCCTTCCACAAGCATTCAACTCTTACTTGCATTTTGCTCAGAGCATGATCCTTTGAAAATAGTGATGTTGAATGCCTTCTCCCATTCCCCTTTTAAACCATGGCTACTGGGTACACGAGTATTTGCCGAAGCTATTACACAACTAGAGCTAGGACATTTTCAGTTTAAGTGTACATAATACATTTAGCTCATACGAGCCATTTCAAACAAACCGGAAGAATTGATGGAGCCCCATTTGTCAATAAAGCCATTTGCTTCAGGGGAATTACTCACTGAAGTGGGATGTGTTTTGGATTCCACTGAGGTTTCTAAAGGGAAGACATGAGCAGCTTGTCTTTCACTGAAAGATCCCTCCTGATACTCGCCAGTCCCTAAACTGCGCGTATTAATCTTGCGTTTCAAAGTACTTCAAAGCTTCAGGACTACTTTGAGAAAAGCTCACACTGGGTATCAATAAGTTATGCTATAGTAATTAACGTGGTTTAAGTTTTGAACATATATCAGAGACATGCAATCATAAAAAACTTCTAAAAAATTACAGACTGTGCTCCCACAACTATGCAGAACAGTCATAGAATCATAGAAT